>JBCAUI010114097.1:0-18734 GCA_038406195.1 Haplosyllis anthogorgicola
GGTCACACGCCTATGTTTCGTTGAAAAATAAGCGAGAAATTTCACTTTTTCCATTTCAGGAAAATTTTGACATGCATAGTTTTGATGGAAGTATGGGGTTGTGTCCCCTCATTAGAATTGTCTGGACTTGCTTCAAACCTTCAGAACAGACATTCTTTTGTCCAGACGATTCTAACAAGGGGTCACAACCCCATACTTCCATTGAAACTATGCATGTTGAAATTTTTCTGAAATGGAAAAAGTGAAATTTCTCGCTTATTTTTCAACGAAACATAGGCGTGTGACCCGTCAAAGTGATGTGTTTCGAGAAGCCCAATGCAACTGTGATGTCAGAATACATGATTTATATGGTTTGAAAGCTTGTAGCAACATTTTGTCCCATAACTTCTCACATATTCATTTCACAACTTGCAAAAAAGGTTGTGGTAGGTCAGTTCAACAATGCAGACAAAGTTGAATAAACAAGGTTGTGGCAGGTAAGCCCAAAAACCCACACTTACATTGATACTTTGAAACTAAATATGTCAAAATTTTTTCTCATTTATTTTTCAAGTAGACATAGGTATGTGACCTGTTGTTTGAACATGTTTCATGACACCTGACGCAACTGTGTTGTCCTCAAAAATGCATCAAACAAAAATATCATTATATCATTCTTTCAGCTGTGCCATAAGCCCCACAGCTATCTTGTTATTTATTTATATTAAATCTCGTTTCTCTCGTAGGCGGAGATCAACACAAACTTAGAGGGTTTGCTCAGTAAGCTCCAGGACCCGGGACAGCGACAGAACTACGAGTGGATCCGCCGGCGTATCCGCATGCTGTGGCCGCGGTGGATGTCCGCGATCGCGCAGCTACAGTCCAAGCATGACGGTCTGCCGAATAGAGTGCAGAAACGGGTATGTGGAAAAAACTTGTCATTACTGTGTAAAACAGAGGCGCCTCCAGATCTAAAAAAATTCTGGCACACAATGCAACTTTAAAAACCTCTAAAGTTCAAATTTCAAATTTCCCAAAAACTACTGTAAAAGCAAATTCAAAATTATTTGTCGTCCTGTGCGCCAGTGTGTCACGCTTGTGGCATCGGTGTAAAATTTGTAGTTTTATTGGAAGACAAATTAGTCGAAATGCATAGAGTGTAGCCAATAATTTTTGATAAAATAAAGAAATCTTAGACACAGCGTCAGGCATTGTACCTTACTATTAAATTTGTTGGTTGATATCACAAATTTATTGCATCAAAAATGCAAATTGAGTGTAAAATATTCAAACAGTTACGTGCGACATGGTGCTGAATTTAACATCATACCAAAAAGCATAATTTTTTATTTAAAACAGCGTTGTGTAACATATGTTCTCACTTTGTGGCAGAATTTGTTAATTTCGAATAATTGAGCCTTTAATTGCTTGTGTTTCAGGTGGACATACATTTAGGTTTATTGTCGAGAACTACAGGTTTTCACATTCAGGAGCGCAGTTTCTTTGGTTAGCCATCATGAATTTAAAACACGCAGATATTTCTTCACTCGTTTCGTTTACTACCAATTGATTTCATGTGTTTTCGCAGCCACGAAGCACTGCGCTGTAATCCGACTACGTTGATATTAAAACGTGGAATACTGGAATACTCGGAATTTTAAAAGGGCTCAGGTAGTATCAAATGATTGTAGGAAATATTTTTGCATGCGAGTGACGAAATAACTGCGTGTTCTGGTTTACGCAGAGGTGTGTGCATTTTAACTCTACTGTAGAACAATTAGAGCTTCTTTTCTCTTCTTTTGTAGATACCTCCACAAAAACTCTAACTGAACAATCAATTTTATTTTGTTCCAGAAGTGGTTGCTTTCGGGTCTAACGCTAATTATAACAAATGGCTACGAAAATAACATTATTTAGAATCCCCCAAAGGGTATAACAATAGACGACTAAGCAGAGGGAAATCTTAACATGCGTACATAACTGATCAGGAACCATACCTCGACTCCACGTGTTTAGCACGATATGTTGTCAATTCCGAATGTACATAATCTATAGTTTAACTAACTCTTAAATTAAATGAAGATTCAACATTTTAAATACATATACATGTAGGTACATGTACTAACTAGATAAACAATATAATGCTTATCTATGTTCGTGTAACATTAATAATGAAGAAATTGCCCCCTAATGTAACACTGAATTAAACAATTGCCAGATTTGCTCCTCTTACCAAAGTATTATTGTTTTTCGGCTTCCCCAGAAAAAAACAATCTCTTGGCTATTTTCGTTTTCAGGGTGGATCTTTTCCCTCAGTTCTATCCCAGTGTTTTTCAACGTTTCAGGACAGGAGTGTACTGCTTCACTTTAAACGTTCATTTTTTTTTCTGTAAGCACCGAAGTTATCAGTGTGGTAATAACAATTAACAAGTGAATAGAACCTCTCTTGAGACAGTCAGTTGCCATGGGTGTGTTCCTCTTAAAACAGCCCCAAATACATTGGTTTAATTTATTACCGCCCGCGTATGCGGGAAGGTAATGTTTTCAGTCCTGTCTGTCTGTCTGTCTGTTCGGGCTATAACTTTTGAACCACTTGACCTAGAAACTTCATTTTTGGTATGGAGGTACATCTTCACAATATCTAGGTCAAGTTTGAGTACCAAGGTCATTGGGTCAAGTTCAAGGTCACAGGAATAAAAAATGTCCAATTTTTTACCTTTATCTGCCAACATCATATGTTGTAGTGTTTCTGACTAGTAAATGAGGTCAAGGTTATTTGAAGGTCAAGGTCATTTGAAGGAACTATTTTCAAATTGTTGGTTCACTTTGCAAGTCTCAATTGTTTCTTATTTGTGACTACTATGCAAAGATAAGGCCAAATTATAGGTCTAGGTCATTTAAAGGTCAAGCTTTTTTGAAGGTCAAATTTCATTTTGTTGTAGATTCTTTCATGTTTAAATGTTTATGGCATTTTAATTACTATTTGCGGAGCGGTCAGTGGGCCTTCGACTGAAAGGCATTCTTGTTTTTTACAAAATTTGAAAAGCTTTAGTAGATTTAACATTATACCAGTAGCGTCATAGAGCACATTATAAAAGTGTGTGTGCGCCGTTGCGATTTTGTTGGAATAAACCCAGTCTAATCACGCGCGCACTGTAGAAACTTGTACCTCCATTGGTATGGCCTCTAACGACGAATTGTGGACGACGAAAAGCTGGACAAAATGTATCCGCCCCTAAGAGAGGTTCCAGAACTTGTTATTAGTTATACCATATTCTACACACTGACTTATTTTGTGTGCATTTTATGTGATGCCTGTCTGTACGAAGCTTTTATTGTGCGGGACTTGCACATGTGTGTGTGGTGTGCAGGACTATACTCAACTCAAGAAACAAATTTTTCGTCAGCATGATTGGAGGTGTGCACAAGCTGCTCGACTAAAATTGTGCCAAACCAAATAAAAGCATCAAATAAGTTGCCCTCACCTCCACCCCACCCCAACCCCGCCAAATTATTGTGGGTTGGTCCCACAGAATGCACTAAGATGGCTGCAACTAAAATATTGTGGAAAGTTTGAAACTTTATATCATGTACCTTTGAAAAAGCTTAATTGGAAAAGTCAGAGCAGTGTGGCACCTCTAATTTAAGTGTTGGATATCCACGGTATCATGTTTTATTATAACCTATTGTAACTGTGATTTACTTTAATCTTTTTGAACATTTAAGTTTAAAGCTGTTTAACTAAATGCACACCTTCCCACCTATATATGTGTACATATGCGCACTTAACGCTTCATGGTCTTCAGATTACAGTTCATTTAGGCCTTCTAACACTGGCATCAGGCTGGCATTTCGCCGAGGCTTCGTTCAGGGGTGAGAAGAGATGTCAACTGATAAATCGCGCTTCGCATGTAACCACACCTTATAACCAGGGATATGGATCCGCATCTAATTTAAAACCATGGTTTTAAAAATCAGGCGTCATAGCTACATAGGAAAGCTAAACAAATTTTAAAAGATGTTGTCACTACATTTTAGTGTTCAATTAATATGTTTATTCTGGTTAAGAAGAGTAAATAAAAAACAATGAAATAGGAATGCCATGATAAAATATTATTATGAAACCTGAGAATTTTACCCATGGTTTTAAGTGCGGAGTGATACAGGGTGTGGAAAGAATGTAAATCAGTGTCTGAAATGGCTCAGCAGGAGGACGTCAAATTTCTGATTTAGTTTACACTTCTAAATTGCATGGTGTGGGGTTGGGTTGCTGACTTCGACTGAAGAGAAAATTTACCACAAGAAGCCAAAGCTGAAAGGCTGATTTCACATGAAGGCCTAGTTTTAAATTCAAGTTGCACCAATGGGAGTTAAAATGCCAAAGCACTCAGCCTTTCAGACACCGATGCACAGGTTGAAAATCATGAAACCATGGTTTTATTTTATGGGTTTTTATTATATGGTGACATGGGTTAATAATCCATAGTGTTTAATACCAACAGGTTGTGGTGCATTTAGGCCTTTTAACCAAGGCTTCAGGGTGGAAGTTTGCGGAGAGGGCATTTAAGGGTGAGGCCTGGTGATTGGCTGGATAAAACCACCAATCAGAAAGCATGACGGATTTAGTGGTTATGATTGATTGGATATAACCACCAATCAAATGGCATGATGGACATACTTTTTCTCTTGTACTTGGAAAGATCTAGAGTTTTAAGTGCCGAGGAGTACTGAACCCTCGTTTTATTATTACTGAAAAAATATATGTATCATTTATGAATATGTTGTGAAATTTTGTAGTTGAAAGCTCAACTTGGAAAGTGTTTAAGGCCTGTTTACGTAAAATTTTTCAATCAGCTGAAACCTTCGCAACTTTTCTAATCTTTGGCTTAAAGCTGTGCACTTTTAATTGTGTTCTGTCCAAATTTTTTATAAGTTGTCTTCATTATTCTTCATAGCAATCTTCTGAACTCGTTCACGTACAGTTCATTATACATTTTATTTCGCGCACATCATTCCGAAAGCAAATTTATTTTGATTTGATCTGATCTTTCCTGTACATCTTTGTAAATCTTAAGCATGCTAAGTCATTTGGTCTTCTTGCGCATTTGTACAGCTTGTGAGTGAGTCTACAACACGCTCCTTTATCTCGACACAGTGCTTTCTTTCTCTTTCGTCCACGACAACAAAACTGTTTTGGTAATAATTTGTGCATTTTACCCATTGAGATGGAACAACAATTAGCAACTTATATCAAACAGTTTTTACAATTGAAAATTTTGTCTTCAACAAAAATGTTTTGCTTTGAAAAGTAAGGAAATCACTGTGCTCGGAGCAGTGCGTAATACTGGCATTCTGCTGTGCAATGCATATTAATGAAGAACATGTGAAATATTTGCCAAGCATATTTATGAAATGTACCAAAGTAAGAAAGGAAATTGCAGTTTTTACCTGTAAGAATTTTGTGACATTAAAATTGAAAATAGTGGTAAAAGTTTCACATTTTCTTTTAGATTGTTACTCTTATCAGACATACTGAACTGAAATATGCTCGCTTGCTTTACCTAGGATTTGAACAGCTCAGTTGTAACCTGCTTGTATCTTGCCTCTGTCAGAGATACAATCCTGCCTTATTTATATTTTTTTGCATGATATTTTCATCAACAGCCTTTACCTTCACTTTTTATTTATTTGTGTATATTTTTTGCTTCTTTGGTACATCAGGTCTTAGTGCATTTAGGCTTGCTTAGTACCCAGAGTAAATGGGGAATAGCAGAAGGTGCTTTCACGGGTACGGTTTTGTAACGGACGAGTATTAACGTCAGTGATAAGAGATGACTAAGAACTAAGAAGCACTGCGCAATCATGAGTTTATGCACTGTATGTTGATGATTAATGAATTACACTAACATCTGGAGAACCGTTTCACCACCACTACCTAATGTTAAACGAATTAATGTGTCGTCTTGATTGGAAACCTAAAGCTACAAGCGCATTAGTCAAATTAATAGTGGTGATTTTTGTAATATGGCTGTTTTACAGACACAATTTTAGCTTGATTTTGTTGTGACCGTGCGAATTCCGCCAGACAATCTTTGAAATGTGAATTGTACTAGTTTCATTTCTCTTGCGACTTTCACATTGATCACAGATTTAGAAATGTGAGGAAAATAACTAAGGGTCAACTCAAGTGCGAAACAGGGCACCAGTTGCACCATAAATGAACCTCGATAAACAAAACAAAAAAAAAACTACAAAAAAGAAACAATGTTTTAAGTTTGTGCCCATCAACGTCAAACTAAAAGTCTGAAATTGCGGCCCAGTATGATTTACATTAAATAACCCGTTTTGTGTTGTAGTGATTTGTAATATATTGTAAGGAACTGTGTAAGTTTGAAATTACGTGTGATTGATTGCAATCAGTGATGGATCCGTATTTTATTGGTGCATGTTCCGTGCATGTCACATGTTGATGCAACCCTCAAACCCTTTATAAGGAATCACGTTTACCCTACAAATTCCAGATTTGTTGCACCAAAATAGAAATAAAAAGCTAAAAAGGAGCCAGGTACTTAAAAAGTAAAACGGTGAATGTGACGACCTTGAAATGTTTCATTATAAAAAAAAAAAATAATGCACTTCTCAGTACTAAGCTGCGCAAGTTGTAAATATGATTATACCATATTGTAAAAAATAAATCTGCGGATTCGTTATTCTATCATAACATGTGTTTGTTCATAACAAGAAAATCATTACCATGATAAAAAATATAGGTTGCCACGGTAACTAACTGTTATCTGTCTATGGTAACAGGAGGACCTCTGGGAGAGTTGGTACAATGGAGTGACATCATCTCAGCACTGTACATACTCGGTCATGATCTGGTCATCACAAGCGAAGTCGAACAGTTACAATCGTAAGTATCGCCCGTTGTGATTAACCTTTCTTTCTTACACTGAATACAACAAAACTGCTCCTTCATGTTTCATTATAATTATGTGTGCAGTTTGTATTTGAATTTGCAGCATAAATTTCATTCAGAAATACCGTATCGGTATTCCCTCTAAATATGACACCACCTCTAATTATGGGCGCCCCCCATTTTTTAAATGCAACTAAATAAAGGAATTTTTGGTGAAATTCGTAAAATACGAATTTCTCCGTGATGGTTTAGGTGTTGATCCACATTAAATAAAAACGCAAGTGCCACTTAAATTTGGAATTTGTAGATTTTTAATCAAGGCACCCCCTCAAAGATTGGTTCTGGCAGCCGGTGCGATAATTAGAGGAATACAGTAGGTGGAGAAATTTTATCAATGTTTTGACATAACTGTATTTTCAGGCATTAAAATTGTACAATTTTTACATTGTGCACATAAAATAACATATCCAAAAATTTCATGAACCGGTTTATATTAAATTACAAGACTTGCTGTCGCAATTCCGTGTCATCACACCACTGAGACTGGAATTAGGCAGTATTTTGGTTGTAAAATATGAAACAAAAATATACGGTAGATCTTCGAAAAAAAATGTACTAAGTTATTATTCATCACTTTAAAATGGTACAGAAGATGAAATGTGTGACCTTATTGATTGGACAATTTGTACAAGCAAAAATATTGTTATTTCTTATTCCTACAGTAGAATCTGCCTTGAGCGACAACCTTAGTTTCTTGCGACCAGAATGCTATAAAAGACAGGTGAAATAAACATGGATGTTAGGAATACATAGCAAAACGAAATTACCGTAAAAGACAGGTGACGCCCGAGACAGGTTCAACGGTACTTAATATAAAAACACCTTTGCCTGTATTATTTTATTATTATATACCCTTTAACCCCACCACGCAACCGAATAGCTTCATGCTTGTGTCACACGATCCGTTCGCGCGCCACACGAAAAGCCTGTGTCCGCTGAAAACACGGAAGAACGTAGACCTGATCATGGCGGACATCATGGGATTGCGACAATTTCGAAAAATCGTCAAAGTTTCCTATTCACGTTATAGGTCGGTGTGCGATGAAAAATGGCATTCTGTAGTCAGCTGAAGTTTATGTTGTGTCGTTTTGTTATTTAAATGTATTTTCAACACTTTCACTTTCAATGTGCTGTAACTTAACCAAAAGCATTTCACTGGTGTGTTGCATAGCAGTAAAAGATCTGCGCTGCTATTTCTTTGTGGCCCATATACTGGCAGAGAATATGTAATAAGTGGAATATCACTGAAGAATGGGAGAGGACCCTGTTCATCTACCGCAGCTCTGGATCTGCCAATGCAATATTGTACAAATCACTTAAATGATCTAAGACGTTACTGCTTTTCTATAATTTTTCTGTGCAAATACTGCTGCAGCGTATCTGTTCTCATTTCAGAAACTCTGTATAACTCTTCTGTGTTTTCACTTGAGGAAAGCTGTCACGAAACTGTAGATACCATGTCTGATGCATATCACTGCCTTCACTACATGTAGTAAAACCTGTCATTTAGGACCGCCTTTTTAGCCATTATTTATGGTTGTTAATAACAAACACAGCCTCGTTTTAAATGTAAATTAGGGGTCGTAATCGATAAAATTTTATTATCGATTTTTATCGAAGACTTTTTATCGATAATAATCGATTATCAACTGTGGTATTTAAATGACAAAATATTCAAGTGAATGTATGATAATATGTTAGTTAAATTTTTCTATCAATATATTTGTGGACAAATTAATGAAGCCAAATCAAAGAGAAATGTGTTTTATGTTGTAGTACACTCCTGTTTGTTTAAAGTTTGGTGTAAAGTGGCTTCATTATAAATTTGAGTGTTAGTGGTTTCCCCATTCTTTATTTTACTTGTAGTATTCTACAAGTAAATTCTACAATTCTGTAGGAATTTGTTCACTTTCAATATTATTTATACCCTAACTTCAATAATCGATTATGAAATTTGGTTACAGTTATTTATCGATAAAAGTATTCTGTCGATAATAATCGATTATCGATAAAAATCTGAGACCCCTGGAGAAGACCATAACACGAATGAGTTGGTGGTCTTTAAATTGCAAAAACTGAGAGTAATAAGATTTTGTAGATTACGTTTTTAAATAGCAATCTTACTAAATTGTCTTACTGCTTGCGTAATGTCGAAAAGAACAATAAACCTAAGTAGGAAATAATACGGTTTCTTTCTTGGAACTTAGAAAAATTCCCAACACATCCCCCCTGATGTTACTTTTCAACGATAAAAACCCTCTCAGTTGAGCACGATTTGCTATTTATATTTCAACAACAAAATGCATAAATATTTGCAGGTTTTATAACACAATTGTCAAATTTATGGAAATGTTGGAAATTTGCCAAATGAATCTGATAATCTGAAAAAATAATTGACATCGTACCAAAAATCTTGAGGTTTAAAAGAAAATTGTTTATTAAGCCTCTTGCATTTGTCTTTGGCTGGATGTTCTGTGTTTTTTCTACTTCTGACTGAGTGAATATCCAATAGGTTTTAAAAGCAAACAAGTTATAACATGACTTAATGACAATAAACCGCCATAAAAAGTACATTCAATGATAGACGTTTGTATTTAACCAATACGTTCAGCATGATTAACGCTGGAGGAGATTTGTAATGAAACAAAAATACTAGAAGCAACCAAAAGAACAAAGCCTTTATTTTTTCGCAATACAAAGAGTGACAAAATATTTGTGGATACATTTGAATTACCTGGGAAATCAAGGGTTTTTTTCAACGGCAGCATTTTTCATTCAACGTGATTCTTCAAAATTAAATGCTATTCAAATTTTCTGTGCAATGCGTAAAACTTAAAAATTAAATCTCAGTTCAGCTTTTTCAACTTTGCTTGCTTTTGTACTGATACATTACTGAAGCTGTTACAGACCATTACAAAAACTTTTGAAGGTCTTTAACTAAATGCCTAAAAGATAGTGGTAAATTACAAATCTATAAATTAAATCATAGTTTCACCGTTCTACGAAGTATCAATGACCTTGAATATAATTCTCGAAGCCTTTTTATTACAATCAATCATATACGCCGTTTATAATCCTGTCAATTTTTTTTATCTAGATCTGAACAGCTCTTTTTTGTGACCCAGTTCTTGGACAGGTTCTCGAGACTTCTCAGCGACAAATGAAACGCATTTTAAAGAGTAATTTTATTAGCATTTTATGGGGTCCTGCATTTAAAATCAGTTGTTCTCAAAATGTATTACAAATCTCAAAGCTATGTAAATTAAAGACCGCGGAGAAGTCTAATATTTAATGTCATCGATACTTAAGATTTAGATTATGCATTGTTTCATTGGAACCAGAGTGTCTCTGTGAAACACATTAAGTCAAAATTGATAGTGTGTAATAATGAATTCATAATTTAAAACTTCGTCTTCAAACAAATTGAATTAAATCAATTCGATAATCAGAAGAACTAATTTAGTTTTTCTCTAAATTATCTAAATTTCGTGTTCACATCCGCAATTGTTTTTCCGTTTAAAGTGAGGAGGGTATGAACAGTCCTTTACTTTCCCCTAAATGAATGCGATAATATCAGCACGTGCTACACAAAGAAATAGTTAAAATCACTTCTGGGCATAAATATTGTAAAATACGGCATGTGATCAAGCTGATTTGATCTGTATGTAATCATAAGTTCTGTGAATCACTGCACGGTGGGACAGTGAGAGAAAGAAAGGAAGCTTAGTCGTAAGAGGCTCAATTTCGTTTTAATAATTTTAAAAGAATGTTTACAATTTGGAGAGAACCTATCCTGCAAGTAAGAAAGCTTTTCTCTGATACTTAGTCACGCACATTGTAACTAGAGCACAACATCTCCCAGCTGAATGCCTCTCAAAGGATAGTTTAAGATGCCCATGAACCTGGTCCAATACGCATGCGGACTCAACTTTAAATATCCTATATTTCGTGATTTTTCAGAGGCCAAAAGAGGATGGTTTCGCTCCGGTGATTTCTTGTGGGGAACTGTGTGTTGCAACTATTGAAGACGAAATACTTCTAAAGGAATAGAAGACGAAACACATACATCATGTTAAAACCAGTACACACGCCATAAAGGCCAGAAATAGCAACTTTTCATGAAGAAAGAAAAAAAGGAATACTTTCTTCCTTGGAGTACAAACGTTTCAAATAGGATTCGTTGCGTTTTCCTTTAACTGGATTTAAACCCTACAAGGTGTGTTTCTCTTGGATTTGAGAGGAAAAGGCCTTCAAACTGTTTACCTCATGTATGGAGTAAAGTTTCCTGCAATTATCAACTGTGTCACTCTAGTCATTTTATTAGTCATCAATGGAGTTGGTAAGTCCTTTTAATTACAATTTGTAGTTAATTAAAATTTGGTTACATAATTCTTCTCTTTTTTTTCATCAAATTTATTGGTTTGCGGTTTATAAGATGAGTCGGATTTGGGTGTGATCGGGTGCCCCCAATAACTAATTTGATGATTAATTCGGAGTCACGGAAATTGTCACTGTGGTGATAAAAAAAAGATTCCACATGCTTTTGGTACAAATGTAATCAGCAATTCTGAATCAAAGAAACAAAGGTTTTTTATTACGGTTAGAAATTTAATTACTTATGACATTAATTACTTTTACCATGATTAAATAAAATAGATCAGAAATGATGATAAAAAGTAATAATACATCTGTACTGGGAATTTATCAATAATCAACCTTTATTGTGATGTGTTTCATATTTAAATAGCAAGAATGGTAATAATAGCTCAATAGGTAAAGTCAATAATTTCAGGTTGCTAGGTAACTGCCATGAAATAAAGTTAATAGTTATTGGAAATGGGAGATATTTGATGCATCTGTGCTATTCAAGCTGAAAATGGTGGAAAGATCAGAAATTCCATTGTGTAGTACAAATTTGATCTTTGGTGGTGGGGACAGTTCAAGAGGATAGTCCTATTGACTGAGTCATGGATTTTATGTCAAACATCAAGAGTTTTTGTCTATTTTTGTTCAAGTTGAAACAAGGTCCATGATGGAAAAATCAATCACCCTAACACAGATGCCCCAACCTAATTATTGAAAGCACTGAACCATGACTATAAATTAGCCATCTATTTATTATTCATGAGGGTGAAGATTTCCGATACTTCCGTCATGCTGTGCCTCATGAAAATGTCTAACAAAATTAAGTTTAAATAAAAATCCCTGGGTTGGGCTTCAGTGGTTTACCTTCTGTTTTTGACTCGGAATATCATACTGGTGACTCAAATTTAAAGTATACCGTACTATACATTACACACATTACATGCACCCCCAGAAGAAAAGTTTGAATGGACTTCAACGAGTTAACAGTACACTGTGTATTTGCCCAAGGGTCGAAAATACAGTTTATATTAAATAAAAGGAGTTGAAAAGTCAAAATGAAATATTAATATCCGGCACCAAAGGCTAGTGTAAACATTATACAAACTTACCTCTATGAGGGGGATGCTTCAAACCAAACAGGAACAAGTGCACAAATGTCCATTTGGTCTGAATACAGTAAAGTCCTTATGAAACTGAATTAGAGTTATACCCTGGATAACACAGAACCTTATGCCCTAAAAGATCACGGATTAAATGAAAACTGTACTATTTTTAAATGACTAGTGCCAAGAATTACCCATAAATAAAATTTCAGCACTTGAACCTTACACAGCCATGTCTTGTAAACAGGTGAATATATAATTAAATATTCACTTGAAAACCCTCAGGTGAATACGTACTTATACAGTGTGCATGCATGTTACACTGTATGCAAGCACCTCAAGGGTTTCAACTCTTTAATTATTTCGCATATTACCATTGGTAACCAGCAACATAAACTTCTAAATGAGTTGTTGGGCGCCAATTGTTTCTAGGTCTCCACTCAAGTTTTAATGTTTCCACACAATGCGATGGTCCGTTACGCAGAGTTCAGTTAAAAGTTTCGTCACTTACTTAACACGGTCATTTAAGGAATGGTGACATAATACTTTAAAAAGGGTGAACAGTTAGCTTTTAATTCATGCGTTATCAAGGTCCTTAAGAGTGCTTTACTGAAGAGGTTTCTGTTAAGGTGATGTGTATTTTGCTTTAATGTTTCAGGGCAATTTATTCCGAAGAATGTCCCTTGCTTTTCAACAAGAGAAAATGGTCACTAATAGAAATTCACGCCGTCCTTTTGTTCCAGTAAAATTCTGCAAATCCTAAACTGCTATAAAATGGTCTGGATTCCTTTTAATCAAGTGAAGTTAAAATCAAATGTAATATTGGTGTAGAATAAAGGAAAGATCTACTGCAGCTTTAGGATAAGTAATAGAAAACAAATGTATAATTTACTTGTAAATGTATTGCATTTGTTACAACATTAAAAAAACCAGAAGAGTGGAAGATCAGTGCGAACTTTGTAATAAAATTCCAGAAAGATACATAAAATTTATGAGAATGCACCATTTGCAACCTTGAGATTGCGTGAAATAAAAAAAAGTTTGTATCTCTTTCAACCATGCTTGTAGGTGTTGAGGTGGTGCCAAAGCAAAGAATCAGTTCATTGTCTTTCTCGTTCATGCTTTATTTGAGCTTCAGATTCACAAATTTGTGTGTTTAGCCTACTTTTAAATCTTGAAGTCAATTTGCAATTTGAAGATGTACACATGGTATGTAAACATTTTAATGTTAAGCACTGGTGTTCTTGCAAACAAGTAAAAACTTAAAAGAATAGGGACCTTGGACAAAACCACAATTTTTTTCTTATCAATGGTTGATTGTTCGCACGAAAAACTAAATCCTGTTAACATAAGCTAAAAATTAGTCCGGCCTCTTTTTTAACTGATTATATAAGCTTAAAAACGAAACCACATGTCTGCATGCATAAGCACTGTGTATTTATGAAGAAACCAAACAAATTCCCTAAAGGCGGAAAAGTGCTGAGGTTAAAACTGAAGTAAAAGACATGTCAGACATGGGAATTTAGAAATACACAAATGATGTCAACTCCTGTCGGACATAATGCTCCTACCAAAGGCTAGAAAAACTAAGCGCTTATGTATATCTGGTGGTTTTGTCAATTTATATTCCCCAGGACAACGTGGGCGGATTTTAGCATTATTTTACGGACTTGATACACAAGTCGATGCTCCGGTGTAGGAAACAGTTCGTTTACTTTGGGCTTCCTGGTAACATTTTCCTGAAAAAGATACATGTCAAATACGACACACTGTATTATTGTTTTCATCATGTGAAGACGAATAATTTTTCAACTTTCTCTATTGCTCTTTTCCATACTGATGTATTGCATCTCACCCTAACCGTAGAATATGATCCATAAGGAAAAATTACTTTTAATATCCCAACGGCAGTCTGATTATAATGATGGATATTTCGTCTGGGACAACCGATTCGATTCTCAAAAATAAGCTACCGGGAATCCCCGGAAGTTAGACCACCCTGTGAATAATACCATGGTCTTATAACTGGGGACACAACTCACAAATAAGACCATGGTCTTATAGCATACAATTCTAGCAGCATTGTCCATGTAAGCATGTATTACAGGATAATAATGTAAAGCTCAGTAGGGTCGATGCTATCAAATGATCAAGATGTAAACTTGAAACATTTTATAGTCAACTAATTTCAACAGAAAACACCTCTCTGACATGACAAATGACTATGTGTAATGAAACTTTGTTGTTATAAATAATAAAGAAGTCCCCAAGTGTTGGACCATATCCCCACTCATAAGACCATGGTCTTATAAAAGTAACCAATTTTTACTTTCAAAAAAGGCCTGTCCCCACAAATAAGCCCAGGGCTAACTTCCGGGGATTCCCGGTAATCTTCAAATTGATAACGGTGTAATCAGAGGATGAAATCTCTGTTCATAGCTCTTCCTTTTAGGAAAAACAGCTTTTCATCAAGTGAAAGAAACCGCATGGGATTTTATGCTTCATGAAACGAAGTCGTTTTCAGGAACTCTTACTGAGTTCAATCAAAGAGGTTTGATAGGTACCATACACCATCATTGGTTCAATAAATAAGTATGGCGTCATTGATATAAAACATAAACATTCTATTTAATAAACGTCCCAGTCAGTAAGAAATAACACCATCACATTAGGCACCAGTGATGGGCCTTAGGACCAATACTGTTATTGTTCATAAAACATTTTAACACCGGTTTATTTTGTCGCTTTGGGTGTAATCCTAATAACCCATGAAGGCGTGCTCATCACCTACAGGTAACGCTTTCAGTCGTGTCTGTTGTGCCCACATACATACATACACGCGTTCTTTCAAAATTATAATTCAAAAATTGTGAAAAATAATTTTGAATTACTGCCACCTTATCTTTATGATAATTTATTCACCCACGATAACACATTAAGACTATTAATAATTCTGTCGTTTTGCGCAATAGTCTCTTAACCATGAAGCTTCCCAGAAAAAGTCTCCACCTCCAAACAAAATGTTCTTGTTTACAAAATGGAGACTCTTTGAGTAACTTACTTCGTGGTCAAGTTTAGATGACGTAATGCCACGGGTCCATAAAATTATGGATCTATGGCAATACGAACAAGAGACAGGTTATGTCATCTCTTTGGGCAAGATGAGGAGTTTTTGACAAGCTGTCCAACTTAAAGTGTACTTTTACATGTATGTAAGAACGTGGCTTTTCCAGATTTTAAGGTATTGTATCTATGACATCTTTTAGTGTAGATTAAAATGTTATGCTGTTTATGGAAGTGAAATTATGACGTAACTGACTTAAGTTTTTGCGATGTTTGTGAAGAATCTGTTTTCTTATGAGGAGCTTATTTTGTTCCCAATTAACTGAACCATGACGATGCGAATGCTTAAAGATATCTGTCATATCAGCAAGAGCAGTAAACAAGAAAAAGCGCAAGAAAATAAATAGAAAGTCGTGATCTCGAAATGGTTTAATGTTGTCTACTTACATATGTACCCTTTTCCGTAAAAGAGGATCCATGAATTTTCTTAAAAGATTTTATACTTTTTATACATGACTGAAGGTCAGATAACTGTTAATAAGAAATGCCTTTGCATTTTCTTCACATGCATTGGAAACAAGTGAAAAAAGTAAAATATCAAGCTTCAGACAACACTTCAAAGCAAAATATACATCAGTAAGAAACAATTATGAAAGCATTCAAAATTGTTATTAAAATTTGAATAATGAAACAATGGAACTAGTCCTCCATTGAGTCCAGTGGACGCTACTTTTTAGCATTTGTGATGAGTTTAATCCTTGAAATTTTAAAGTATTGCAGCTATTGAAATTTGAGTAGATTTGCAGTAGAGGAAGAACTCACTTCTCTTCGAAATGAAAATGTTTGCTGAGTATGAATTTGTTTGTGCATATCAAAGACTAGACCATGTTGACAAAACCCATTGTAAAGTTCCTTAAATGTCCAAACTTTCATGATATACAAACTAAAACCATAAAATGAACTCTCATACAGTTTTTTCCGGAATTTGCTTCTGTAACAAAAGAAATGTGCATCTCTGGGTTCCATGTGTAATTTAAAAGTTTTGGTCTGGCAATATTAATTTTTGAACGTGTTATGTATGCACTGACATTACACAGAAATTATATAAATTGTACACATAAGGTTATGAAGGAGTCCCCACAAGGTATCGTGTTTTGATACGATTTATGTGGCAACTGTAGACAATGGGTTGAGAACTTCATGGTTATTGCACATCTTTTTCATTATACAGCAATAAATATAGTGAAACAACTATTTGATGACAAGTATCTACAAGGGATAAGAGAGGAAATGCCTACAACTCTTGTGGTTTTTCCAGGGTACTCTAGGTTTTTTTCCCAAATAATGACAATTTTAATGGTAACAAACCCTTGCATACATGGTGTCACAAATACTTTGCTTCTACATCTCCCTGAAAGGCACTTCCCTCATAGTCCCACATATTGCCAAAATTCTGTTAAAACTATTTAAATATGCACTCTTTGTTACCTTTGAAAAGTAAATAACCCTACTTTGGTTCAAAACCATGACATATGCCACATGGTATAGCCTTATTCAGTATTCTAGGGTAAATCTTTGGATTTCAAACCACATGTTTTATATCACTGCCAGAAAATCATTCTTTGTTTGACAAATTAGTTTGCATTTTGTATACATATTCAAAGCATAACAAAGTAAATATAAATGTTGGCTTTTAGGTAGTATATACAAGTCGTGAGGTGTATGATGAAGAACAGAGGATAGTAAAGACAATGAATAATAAGTGAATGAACAAACAAAAATAGTCACACAAATGAAAAAGGCCTTGAAACTGTTCACTTTTAGATGTAAAATTTTGATCAGGATAACTAGATATTTAAGCAACTTGTAATTATCATTTAAGAGGCAATTTATCGTTAAATTTACTTCTCTCTCCCCTTTTCGCTGTAACAACCCCTAAAATAGACGTGCATAATTGTTTACAAAACACATGGAATCTGAAAACAAGTAATGAGTTAACATGTTGATTAAACAATTCAATTCTACAGCGTAGCGTCTGAAATACCGTAATCCATATTCTACATGAGTTAAAATAACCTATTCAAACCTACTCAGCACAGGTATATTACAATTAGGGCAATATGACAACTCAACCCCAGGACATGCAAACAAGTGGTGCTAACGTTCCTCAATCCACTACCCCAACTGGCAACTGAATCTAGGCTAATTAACGCATTCTTATTTGAACAATTTTCCGAGAAAAAGAAGAGGTTCTGCAATGGATATGCTACATGTAAACAAGCCTTGTTTGGTTTATGTGTAAAATATTGTACGTAGTATCATGGAATGTGTAAATTCGTTGCGAATGACCAATATCAATACAAATGTAAACTCTCTGTGAAGATCCAGCTGAAATAAACCGAAAAAACTTTGTCTACAAAGAGATAATATGATATTTGAATACGACTAATTTCCCTCAAGAGGTACCCTAAAAAGGTTAGAAAAAATACATGTTGTATGCACAAGTATTTTTCTTGTATATTTCTATTGGCACGTGGTAACAATTCATGGTATGTCCTTTTACAATAATCCACAACCTCGATAATTATTTTGCAATAAAAGAAAAATATCCTTACTTGAACCCGTCTTTGCCAGGGTGTGCCCCAGTTATAGCAAAATGGTCATTTTCAATAATCCAAAGCCTCGATAATTATTCAGCAATAAAATAGAAATGTCCTTATTTGAACCTTATTTTTGTCAATGTTTGCCCCCGTTGTAGGAAACGGTCATATTTATTCATCTTGTAGTTATTGTGTACTTCTGAGATTAAAACTTACTTGAAATAAGTATCCACACAAAGAATTTGTCAAATTATGTCTGAAGGTGTGGAAACTTAATTAAGACAGGATTTAATGATAAAGAGCACATTTGGGATTTGAAATTATTATGCAGACAATATCAACTTTTATGGAATTAAGGCGAATCTCTGTTATTTTTCTTACAAGACAAGAGCAAGAGAATATACTATATGCTTTTTGGCTCATTTGGCATAATTGCCAAAGAGCCTACAGAATCATGAATTGTCTGTCATCCGTCGTTGTCGTCGTCATCGTTGTTGTTGTTGTCGTTGTCATCATTGTCATCATCTATGCAGAGCTGTCCTGAGCACACTACTGATCATAGAGACTTCATATGCACCTATGTCCTATCTCAAAGCCTAGCAAAAATTATGTTGCTGTGACCATTATTCTCAAATTGGCAGCCAT
>JBCAUI010114208.1:0-18732 GCA_038406195.1 Haplosyllis anthogorgicola
ATACGTTGCCGCCCTAGTGGCGCCCCTAGCGGGGAACCCCCGCTTCATTTGTAGCTGGACAGCCAGCCTACCTCTCTCATTGGCATGAAAAAATTGGACATGACACATTCAAAATATTAGTAATAGGGGTTAAAATTAGCTGCAAAATTGGTTTTTAATGTTTATTTTTCCAAACATTTTGTTCTCGTACTTAATTTTTACTGTTTCAGTTGGATCCATTACGGAATGATGACAAGAACGAAGGGCTGTTTTTCGCTTTGAAGAACGATCTGGCATCTTTTTAAATTTTAAATGTACACTTACATATGTCTAGTGGTTAATATTCTTACATAAATGCAATTTTCAGGGGTCCCAGTACGAAAATGGAGAACTGGTTCGCCCTAACAGTGCAGCTGGCTCCCGTGCCAGCGAACCGAAGAAGAGTGCAAGTCAGGAGTCACAGGCCGACAGCGTGCCCATGTGTGACCTGCCCGTAACAGATTACGCTTACGAATCTGAGCTGCTGAGCACTCGTTTTCTGATGCTTGACTTTGACGTCGGACGAATGTTGGACAGTGAGTACACAGTTCCGAAGAAACAGTTCATTTGTTTGTCATTTTTCGATTTTAAATTAAGAACCACGGTACCTAATATCTATGTTTTTGTGGGGTTTTTTAATGTTTAAATAACATAACATAATATAATTTGTTTTATAGGCTTCCCCGAAGAGCTTAGACTCGAATCTGATGAGTACCAGACTTGGTCAGACCTTCGAGATGTCGCGGCCAAGAGTGTCAAATTCCTCAGCGAAGCAGCAAAATCTCTGAAGTCCGCACAGCATCAGAACTCAAGAGATTATAAACTGATACAGATCTATCAGAACAGGGTAAGTTAACAAAAGCAGGTATGAGAACATTAAAGAAAGAGGATAAGAAAACCAGAAGAAAATGTATAAAAGAAATTAAACATAATTATCAGAAATTGGAAGAAAATGAGAAGAAATTTGCAACATGAAAACAGTTAAATTTCACTTTGTTATAAACCTTTTCCATTATATTTCAGTATCAGAAGATACTCTCTGACCTAATTTCCCGTCAGCACTTAACCGCGAGATCAATAAAGCGGTAGGTATTTTTGTGGTAAAGTATGTTGTTACAAGAATATGACAAATAATAACATGTAAATCTAAATAATTTACGATTTGGTAGCAATTAAAATAATCAGTTCGCATTGTTTTACAAAGAAAAATAGTAAAATTTAAATTTTACTGCAATATTTTTGTTAAATGTTGGCTTTTCTTTCAGACATCAACTTCGCAGTCTTTACATTAAGTTCTCTTTTGCAGAGAGATCGTCTTAGAATTAAATACTAAAATCTACAATGTAATCGATAGAATTGTAATTTTAACAGCATTTTTTCAGCCTAGAATTAAGAATTTCTATTGCAGCTTTTTTCAACTTGTAATTGATAGAATTGTAATTTTATATTACAGTTTTATCAATTTAATTTTAAGACATGCACATACTTAATGGGGAGATGAGGGACCCAGTGGTGTTAATCCTGCTCAGTGTATCAGGTTACATTGCACTGAGGTAGGGAGAGCATCCAGTGGGATTCAGACCTCGGGACACATAACATATTCAGGGGCGTTTACACTTAAGAATTTCTATTTCAGACGGAGAAAAGAAGACACTGACCAGATAGTTCGTAAGTTAAAAATCGTTCTGCTTGTCTAATCCGAATAGTCCGACAAAATTGAACCCCCCCCCCCTTTCTAAATTTGAAAACATGGTTTAGATCTTAATTCAGCAGTAGACGATTGACAAGAAATGTATTGGTTTGGCCTGTCTTTATTCACTTATTGGTAACAACAGTTGATTGGTTTGGCTTTCTTTATTCACGCATTGGTAACAACAGTTGATTGGTTTGGCTTGTCTTTATTAACACATTGGAAACAACAGTTGATTGGTTTGGCTTGATGACATCGGTTGATCTTTTGTTGCACTCCTTCATTTACTAGCTTACAACAATTGGTTTTGAGTAATCTCTAATTGCCATTGGTCTTCAGATTTTATACAAAATAAGTTGTTTTTCTTGGTTTTCTTTTGTAATTGTTGTCATCCGCATTGATAGTGAATCAGACTGGAATCTTTGGCATCCGTTTGGGTAACAGTTCGCAACTGCGGATTTGAAACGGTACAAACCGCTGGAATTAAGAGTTGTCATTACACGACGATCTAAAGGAATGGTCAAATTCTCGTACAACGGTTGATGGTGTCAACGGAAGTGAGTGATGTACTAACCATTCGTACCAATGGTTTGCAACAGTTGTGTGTTGTTTCGAAAGTTGTTTCCATCTTTTTCGTCTTTTCAGAAATGTTCCTCCGCAACTAACACTGGTTAGTAACAATAGTCAATATGTTGTTTTGAATAGTTGTTGCCTATTATCCCATATTTTAAAATATTTTTTCAGAACAACAGTGGTTTACCATTCAATTTGTTGTTTCAAATGGTTCTTTCCTATTATCCGTTATCTCACAACAAACAATAGTCTGTAACAATATTCAATATGTTGTCTAGAATGGTTGTTTCCTGTTATCCAATGTTTCGAACTGTTATTTCACGACTACTCTGTTGTTTTCAGTGGTCGTTTCTTATTACTCATGTTTCGAATTGTTTTGGTTTTTTCCCACAACAATAGTTGTAACAATAGCCAATCCGCTGTAGGGAATATGTTTTTTCTGTTGTAATCCGGGCGTTGAATCTACTATTTCATAATTAATCGTGTGGTCTATAACGTGTTGTTTAGCAAAGTTTGTCTGATTTTGAAACGCATTGTCTCTGGTCTTGTATCAACTTTGAGTAAAATCAGAATGATTGGTACATATCTTGTCTAGCGATATTTTTTGTATCGAATCTTAAAATGATCATTGTCGCGTCTACTTCTGCATCCCTCCCAACTAAAATTCGAAAGAATTCTATTCGGATTAGAAAAGCAGTATGTTATGAAAGCATGATTGAATGTTTGCATGAGAGTAGTGAGTGAATGTGTGAGTGAATGTTTTATACAGGAAGTACCAAGCCATAACCGAGAACGGTGAAGATGACCAGGTGGACATTGATGCCAAGGTTTCCAGAGCAACCGTCGATGCCCCGGCTGACACTGCCAGTGCTCCAGCTGAAGCAACTGGTGTTGCCCGCGTTGAGGTCCCTGCCGAAGTGAACAGTGCTCCACTGCTCACCCAGACCTCGACTTCCGTTTCCGTTGGTGTTGCCACCCAAACTCCTGTCAAAACCACAGTTACCGTTGCCACCCAGACCGGTGATTTGGATGATGAAGATGAAACGCTTCAAAGCAACGCCGTCTCCGTTTGCGTCCACCTGTTGGAAATCCTGAATAACTGCGTGCACGCTACAATGGGAGCATTCCAAACAAGCCGCTATGTGAGTCTCCTTTGTTTTCAGGATACGTTTTCAGCAGATCTAAAAAAGACTTCAAGTAGAATCTAAAAACATTCCGTACTGTATATTAAAAGTGGCAAGTTTAAATAAAATGCTAAAAAATTATTTCTGAAATTCAAAACATTTATACAAAGAAACATAAGAACAATTTACGTTTTATTATATTTTATTTATTTTCTTTTTTTAACTTTAGCCCGAATTAAGCCCTCTGTATGACATCATCATGGAAAATTACGCCAAGGTGGAAAGTTTTTTTGGCAGTTTCGATCTTCTGACAATCTGTAAGGAGAACGACAGGCTTAGGAAACTTGACGAGCTTCGAAAGCAAGTGAAAGAAAGCGCGGCCGCGGCGCAGGCTCAAGCTGAAGCTGAAGCTGAAGCTCGCGTTGAAGCTAAAGTTGAATCGCCAGCTCCCGGCACTTCCGAAAATAGATTCTCTTCTTCCAGCCCACCTTTGCCTGGAGTTGCCAAGCTCCTTCAAGAAGGAAAAAATCCCGCAGCAGCCTATGAGGATGAAACCATCCCACTCAAACCTGCCCCTATGAAGTCAAGAGAGCCAAAGAGAGATGTTAAAGTTCCGAAAGATGATGGACTCGACCTTTCTAAGCTGGTCCCAGGTGTCAATGACCATCTGTACCGGGACATGCTCCTGAATGAAATGGAATCCGTCAATCCCAAGGATGAATCGCGTCCAGTCACATTCAAACGAAAGGGAGCCAAGAAGATCCTGAAAGTGAAGATGCAAAGAAAGCTCACCAAGAAGCCAAAAGCACCAGCACCAAGCTTGCACGCCATACCCGAGGTCGAGCCTGAAATTAAGGAAGAGCTTCCTCCTCCACCCAGATTCGTCTCCAACAGCCCACCTCTGCCTGCAGTGGCAAAGCTGCTTGCGAAGGGAATAAACCCTGCTGATGAGTACAAGGATGAGGAGGATGAACATGAGGCTCAAAAGCCAGGCTGTGGACCAAAGGCCGCCGATAGCGGTATTGACCGTAAGTTCCAAGAAGTGGTTGAGAAAGCCCAAGAACAACACGAGTCACTGCTGGACTACAAAGAAAAATATGAGCGCCGAGTCACTGCTAAACCACCTCCTGGCCCCAGCGCAAAGAAGGCCAAGGCCAAAATGATGCAGAGAAAGGTCAAGTCGCCTGATGATTGGAACATGCACAGCGTGATGGACGTTCCACCAACAAGATCCCCTTCTCCACCCCTTCCTGCACGGGAGCCAAAGGAGGCACCGAGGCCTAAATTCCCGGCAGAAGAGAAGAAAAGGGTTCAGAGGGCCCGTCCGAAAGCAGCCATAGATCCTGTTATGATGGTTCCTGGCCAGCATAACGATCTGTACAGACAGATGTTCATAAAAGAGGAACTTCCAAGATCCCCATCCCCTGCTGATGATATGGATGATGTTCCAGCACGAAGATTCGTGTCCAACAGCCCACCTTTGCCTACAGTTGCCAGGCGCATTCAGGAGACGGCCACTCAGCCAGATGAGGTAGCCCCACCGAAGCCTAGAGCCACTGCATACAAGAAGGAAAAGGTTCAGAGTGCTCGCCCAAAAGTCATGGATCCCACCAAGATGGCTTCAAACATGCATACTAATGATGTAGCAGATGAACCACCACGGAGACTTGTGTCCAAGGCAGCTTCACAGCCAGATGAAGTGGCTCCACAGAAGCCTAAAGTCTCTGCGGAAAAGAAGAAAAGGGTTCAGAGCGCCCGTCCTAACGCAGCTGTTGATCCTGCTATGATGGTTCCTGGCCAGCATAACGATCTGTACAGACAGATGTTCTTAAAGGAGGAACCGCCAAGATCTCCATCTCCTGCTGATGATATGGATGATGTCCCAACACGCAGATTCGTGTCCAACAGCCCACCTTTGCCCACTGTTGCCAGGCGCATTCAGGAGGCGAGCCCAATGCCAGCTCCAAGACAGAAGACTCCAGTTCCAACTTCAAGGCAGAAGAGCCCAGTTCCAACTCGAAAGATGGATGGCCCAATGCCAGCTCCAAGGATGCCAGCTCCAAGGATACCAGCCCCGATGCCAGCTCCAAGGATGGATAGCCCAATGCCAACTCCCATGATGAAGGCCCCAGTTAAGGCCCCTTTGCCAATGATTGGAGAACAGAGACCAGTCGTTGAGATGATGGCTCCCCCTGCCGCCTTCGCTGATGAAGTTGAGATGATGGCTCCCCCTGCCGCCTTCGCTGAAGAAGTTGAGATGATGGCTCCCCCTGCCAGTCCTATCACGGTCGACCAGTTGCCAAGATGCGCAGGACGCGCTGTGTTGCCTAACATTCACCCTAACTTTGCTGCCAATGGATACGATGCTGCCCCCGGGTCTTGCAACAGCATGTACATGCCTGCCTACCCGGTCTACTTTGCCGCCCCTAGCGCTGGCGTTTCCGCTCCATCGGGACTTCCAACTTACAACCAAGTCCCGGAAGTATGGCGTAACGCAGGCAGATACAGCAGACACACCGGGCCTAGCAGAATTCCAATCCCAATCCCAATCCCACGCAAAAAGCCGACAGAAACATCCTTGGGTGAACAATTGTTGCGCGACAAAGCTGCTGATTTGATCGCAGATGCTAGACAGGACTACATTCCATGCCCGGAGGCAAGAACCGGCACGGTGTATTACCAGCCAGGGCCGAAAGCTGCTTCGCTTCCAAAGGGGCCCCAGGCCAAGATTAGCACTCGATGGAACAAAGATGAGCTGAAATCTGCACAAGAGAGAAATACTCTTCCGGCCCTACCAACCACAAGCAGCTTGGTAGGACAGCAGTTAAAAGCAAAGAAAGTGGATGCGCCACAGCCAGAATGGATAACCAGCCCACGGGTTGGTGAGTTCAACGGCTACAAGAAGAAAGTCAACTATGACTTCAAGAAGCTTCCAGGACGCAAAGCCACTTTCGAGGCCAGATCAAAGATCAGCACACGGTGGAACAAGGACGAGCTCCTTCCACCGTTTCGCAAATAATTTTTTTTTCTCTCCAACGAGAAGACACACACTCCACACAGCGAAATATAGGTAGTGATGTGTCATGATTGAAAACTTTACAAATTGGAACTGATTTTACAAAACTTTCGGCCCTTAAATGATGTAAAAACTTAGTTATTTGCCATCACTACACTTTCAACTTGACGTCTAACGAAGAACACCTCTACAGCCATCAATTTTCAAGAAGAACATCTCTAAAGCCATCAATTTTCAAGAAGAACACCTCGCAAGCCATCAATTTCAAGAACACCTCTAAAGCCATCAATTTTCAAAAAGAACACACAAGAACTGTAACGATCAGACAAGCAGACTACGTACCATCTTAGAAGATTCGGCAGAAAATCAGATGATTCTTGATCAAGTGGAAGCACATATTATTAAGTATACCCATGACACCGGGTGCTATTTATACCACCAGGCGCCAATTCTATATTTTCGGTTATTTTGGTTAAAGCCTTAAGCAAAATATGCACTATGACAGAAGTCATTTCCGAGTAATGTGGGTGATGTACTGTCCGGGGCGTTTTGGGTGTATCGTCTTCATACTTGACGACCATGTTTTGTAGCAGAAAGCGGGAAAGAGTAACCGGGAAACAAAAATGCAGCGAAATAGGCCTTAAAGGCTGGAAGGTTAGGAGGCCTCGAATGGGATAAGCTCCATATGCAAGGCGGCAAGGAAGGATTTGGCGCAACTTCCCTTTCCGAAACCCAGGGCACTTGGTATCCCTAATTCGGGTAAAGAATTACGGAATATCAGAGAGATTTGGGGTATGTAATAATAGCTCCTGAAAGAAAATTATGAAATTGGGGCCCCTCCCTCATTAGAGGGAAGATTTGACGGACTGAATTCCCTGCAAAGTGGGGGCCCCTCCCTCATTAGAGGGACATAATGGTGCGTGGAAGGCACCGACGAATGGCACCGACAGGTGATGTCAACAAAAAAAAAAAAAAAAAAAAAAAAAATTGGAAGAAAAATTAAAAAAGAAAAAGATGAAATTGGCGAAAAGATAAAAAAGATACAAGATGAAAGATTATTTTGTCCCCAACCCCAGTAGAGGGAAACTTGTGGTATTTCGTCCCCCTCCTCCCCTCCACAACTCAAGAATTAAAAAATTATGGAGGGGAGCTTCTAGCGAAGTCTTGGGGGACAAATAGCAGAGGGGCCCCTCCCCCATTAGGGGGAAAGCAGTAATGAAAGAAAATGGCAAAATTCACGTATTTTGAGGGGCCCCTCCCTCATTAGGGGGAAAGCAGTAATAAAAGAAAATGGTGAAATTCACTCAAGTGAACAATAAAAGTTGGGGCCTTCCCCAAATCAACGGAATTCCCAACATGTTCCTTCCAAGTTGGAAAGGAGAAGAAAATGGTGAAATTCACTCAAAAGAACATTAAAAGTTGGGTCTTCCCCAAATCAACGGCACTCTCAAAATTTCTCTCCTGAATGTGGAAATGATGATTTTGAAGGAATTGCTCCCGCAATTAAGTAAAAACGTGGTAATCATATCAAGCGACGGTACATACAAAGCGTCCCGTGGGGTACATTTAACACATACACTGGGAAGGTGGCGGAATCATAACGAGAGTGCCTAAATTGTTAATAGTAAAAATTGTTAATTTGCAGCATAATGTGTGCTTTCAAGATCAATCAACAAAATTAATCGCTTAACAACAACAGCAACAACAACAACAACGTAAACAAACTGTAGTCTGTAAACAACAAACTAAAGGTGTTCAAAGTAAGACGCAAGTGAACGCAAAATATTGTACTGATACTTACCAGTTTAGCCAGAAAATCCCTGGCGACAAATATTAGATGTTAAGTGCTTCCAATGCCCTACGGGGCCGCCAGTTAGCGACTGGGATATTTATAATCACCACTTCTGGGTTATTTATCAATTGCTATTACAACTACTACTACTTACCTACATGTACTTGCATTTAACAGTACATGCAAACACCATTTAACTCCAGTTCTGATTTCATTTGCGCAGTAAAATGCCATGATTTTCATCTGGTTGTAAGACGCACTGAAGTCAGTTTTTATCTGTTCACTTAACTTTAACCCTGGTATTCTCTGTGCCGTAAAACCCATGATTTTATATCTGGTAGTAAGTCGCATTGAATTCGACCAGTGGTTATTCCTTTTTGTCAGTATCAGTATTATTTTTCTGATTTCACAATAGCATGCAGTAAACCCAGATTTTATCTGGTCGTAAGACGTCGTGAATCAGATGACACCAACACTCCTGGTGTTCTTTGCGCCATAAACCCATGATTTTACATCTGGTAGCAAGTCGCACTGAAACCAGTGATTGTTATCCGTAAATCTGTAACATGTTAACACTACATTATTTGTACACAACACACTGTGATACTTGTATACTTGAATGAATAAAGTATATCATTCAAATTATTTCGTGTTTTCTTTTTGTTATTTTCATTTTATCTCTAATATTGAATAGCGGCATTGAATTTATGATACATTTTCATAGTTAAAACGAAAATCGATCGCGCATGGAATCCACTTTGCCGATTACAAAACATGTACACCAATGAGAAAAAATTATGCAAGTATAATCAAAATAAAAATCAATCGTTTTGCGGATGGAACCAACTTTCCGATTATAATACATGTACGCCGACGAAAAAAATTACGCAATTAAAAATTAAAATAAATTTCAACTGATTTGTGCATGGAACAAGCATCCACTTATATGTAGACCACCGAAAAATAGCAATAGTGGCCGCTGAGACAAACCCAACTGTCTTGGTATTCTATCGAAAACAGACCCAGCAATGTCTTCCGCGAACGTTATTCCAATTAAATTAGAAATATACTAAATAATTTACACGGTCTCGAAATTCCAAAAATCACGTTCTGCTTTAATAAACAGTCGCAAGCATGTGGATCAACAATAAATAAAGCACATAAAAATACAAAGTCTACATATTTTATTCAACACATCTATATTTAAATACATGAATGAATGAATGCGTACTCTTTAGCAACATAAATTTACCTTTCGGTGTTAGCTAGTTTCCAGTGTCCCCCACAGACACACGCACGTAACCACCGCATATCCCATGCTCTTAACGCTGAAGCTTTCGTTAGACCAGCCAACAGTGAAACGCACCCACAGCGCGTACACTGTTTGACTGGCTGGACAGGATCGGTACCTAATGTTACCTGTCGTATAACATCAGTTTTCTGCTGCGAAAGCGTCTGTCCAGCTGGTAGTTCTGTACTGCTGTTCGATTTCCGAACAGCGTGATTCGGTATCTCGCCGAATGTGTAAGTCATTGGATGTGACTGGAAAAACACTGAACATTCGTACCGCGTGTTTCCAAATAAACCCTCGTTAACTGGAGGTATGAGTACATGATTTGGCAGCAAACAGCATTCGTCCAGGAGGCTGTCTTCAAAATCGCCTCCTCCTTCACCCCTGCGCGTGGTCCATACTCGGGTTAAAAGTTTAAATATTGTGGCCAGGCAGTCAAACTTTGCTGAGGTTGTATTGAAATGAGGCAAACAGTTCGGGTTGATGAGACTCCAGATCCTGATCAAAGCCAACATCTCCCGTAGTTTGGACAACGCAGCGCTGTCCGCAATGATGGAAGCACCAGCAAAATTGGGATAGTGTTGGAATGTAGTGAGTGAACTTAACAAGTAGATGGTCAAATCTCCGATCCATTGAATGAGAGGTTGAAGAGCCTAAAATGTAAAATTTCAATAAAAGTAAAACTATGTTTCACTCATTCAAGCGTAAACTTTGGGTGTATTTTGAGTGTAAGGCGTACTGTCAAGATTACAATTGCAGTCCACACGGAACTGAATAAAACTTCAGATGGAGTTATCAGCGATATCCATTTATTTAAGATCCAATTTTCCAGGTGCATGTGTAAACACAACATCATGACCATAACACTTAACTTACGCCTGAGATACACGATACGATCTCATCGCTTGCAGTCCATGATCACATGCAATTTCAATCAAAAATTCATCTATAAAATATTACTATTTATGGCAACGAAATGAAAAATATTAAATCCTGGCTTATCATTACCAGTGTGATCCTTCTATGTGTATCACAACATTATATTACTCAAATAAGTTAAAACGTATGTGATCGAGATTATTTGAGATTAGATCGTTTCGTGTATCTTCGCCCTTACAGGGAGTCTAAGAGAGTTGTACAAGCCTTAAAATTTCTACCTGCAATGTCTGAGGATCAACAAAGAATTCTTTCTTCTCCGGACTAAGAGATACCATCACCTTGTCTATATCTGTGTCGGTGTTCTTGCCACACGTTACGGTCAGCTTATCTGCCGGACTCTGCACCAAACATAAAAAAAGTGCCTTAATTGAAAATACTGTAAGTGCACGGAGCATTTTACTTTATAATACCTTACACTTCACTGACATCCCTCTTTTTATTCTTTAAGTTCTTTGATGTCACAACAAACTTTTTTATGAATGCAAAGGAAGATCCAGGATTTCTCATTGGAGAGGATTCCCTCGAAGTTTTCCCTTTTTTATTTCAAGAAAATGAAAAAAATCCAGGCTGTTAAGAGAGGGTGCATACTGGCAAAAAACCCCGGATTGGCCGATGAAACTGCAAACTACAAAAATACCAGAACCTCGTAATTGGCATGTTATAAATACGAATTGAAATTGATATTGCATCACTTACCAGTTCCATAGAGTTGACAGCCTTAGGTCTGAGTACGGATTTAAAAGTTACAGCAATACAATTGAGCATCATGTGACAATGACAGTCTCCCGCCCTCTGCTGGCCACTACTGCTTGATTTGTAGAGCGACGACTTTACCGCCATCAATCTGCAATAGTTTTAGCATACAAAGAATTGCTAAATAGTTTTCAAGAAGTCACTACTCTTTGGGAGACTCTTTGGAAAGCATCGATCAAATTGAACTGGTTATTCACTGCGGTAAAGTGAACCCAGTACAGCCAATGTACGAGAGAGGCTCATGGCATCAAATTTTACAGTTCCCGAAACATTTGGGCAATGGCTAGCATTAAGTGCCTCCTCTGATTGTGTAATTCAACATTAGCAGAAATGCTGTGTTTTTATAAACGAATACGTGAACTGTAGCAGGCTGAAACAAGTTAATTTTTTTGTCCGACAAAATTGGCATTTGTGTAAAATTTAATTAAAATTTTGCCCGATTTAGGTGAATATTGTCCGATTTTTTCTCAATTTTGTCCAAGAACATCGGACATCGGACGTAAATTTCCCAGCCTGCTGTAGCCTACTGAATAACTATCCTTATCGTATTGAAATAAATTAATAACAAATGTACATTATGTGTACATTTACACATACCTGGTATACAGCAAGTCTTGCAGTGATTGTGGCTGTTTGTGAAAGTTGTCGCTTAATTTTTGAATTACAATCTCCACCATACCTGCAAATGGTGGGAAAAGGATAAATGAAAACTGATATTTACTGACGCATTCTTATTCATGTTAATGCATTAAACGTTCATACAATATTGCATGGAATAACATGAGAGATACATGGGAGACGATACGTTATTTCTGTTTTGGGTGACTTATCTCTTACAAGACCACAGTTGGGTTGCCACCGTAACCCTGTTGACGCTATTGTCATATCACAGCCTTGCATCGTAACACGGTAAAACCTATCTTGAGCGGCACCCTAATTTGTCACACCTCAAGTGCCTTTAAAGGCAGGCATGCCGTTCAAGACGGGTAAAATACAAAAGAATATATTAAGAATTTAATATTACAACAAAATTGCCGTCAAAGGCAAGATGTTGCCCAAGACAGGTGTCGGTAAAGACAGGCTCTACTATATATGAACTTATTACGCGTAATATGACCCCACCAACTGCGTACCAGGTTTGAGAGCAGCGATGATGTCCCACCAGTCGTAACCCGTGAGTATAACGTACTCCAGCATCGTGACGAGGTAGATGGGCAGAACCTGCGTCACTGGATCGCGCGTGTTCACAGCCTTCATCACGTACAGGCAGCTCGACTGGTCAAATCCAACCAAATTGCATCCTGTAAATACACATTTAGCATTCTTTAATGTAGTATGACTTCGTAGCCAGTCAACGATAGTGTGGGTTTGTCACACAACCGGGACTGGGGTGAACTGGGTCACAGAACATGTTATTTAGTTTATGGTTAGTTTTGTGACGGGCTTTCTTCCCCGCAACAGCGGGCTACCAACTAGTAATTTATAAAACGGGCAGAAAATACCAAGCTATTTGAGTCCCAACACTTATTCAGCAAAGAACCGCTGAGTAACCAATCCACAGAAAAATTACGCTAACTTTTGGGCTGAAGAACAATTTTCATTGTTCTTCCTATCACGACATTAAAAAATAGACTACTAGTGTTTAGAACTTACCCGTGAATGTTTGTTGCATGTACACCATATACGGCACGATGCGCCTGCGTTTCTCTCCATTTCCTATGTCAATTCCCATGTCCAGATTTGTGGTCGTCATTGGCATGAAATTACTTCTCTTCACAAGTTTGACAGATCCATCTTTATATGCTATTGCGACATACTGGAACATTTCTAAAATAAAAATGATAAAGGTAAAAAATAAAGATTTTATGCCTTGGCGGAAATTCTCTATTTGGGTGATTTTTTGGCATTTTTATCTAATTGTTTGGAGCACTTTCCCCGCCGCACATGGAAATTGAGATAAAAAAAACAGTAAAAAGAAAAAAAAAAGGAAAAAGAAACTGGCACAGTATACGAAATAAAATGCACGCAGCAACATATTGCACGTTCCGATGCGAGCCAATCGGGGAAATCTCAATTTTATTAATAATTTATAAACAGTCCGACTTTTCAGGACCAAATTCAATTTTCTCGATCGATACACTTTGAAAATCTTGTAAAACAAATGACTAAAGAAGGCATTATACCACGCAAAAACTTTTTTTAATGAACAGATTAAAAGTAAAAGTAGTGGGAAAAAACAAACAGCTGGCACCCCATTACTTTGGTCAGTCGTAAAACAAAATTCCAAATAAAATTTTATTCTTCGATAGCTTCGACAAGTAGTTATTTACAACGTCTAGCGATCCTTCAAAAAATAATTGCACAACACGTTCTGCTTTACGTTAAGCTGACAAAATTATTATTAACTAGACTGGATGGAACCCGTCCGTTGGACGGGGATAGAGTGAAAGAGACAGAGAGAGAGAGAATTTATGTTAATTAGGTGGCATCCCATGATCCTTTGCCGGTCATCAACGTGACACATTTTGGGTCTTATATTTTTTATTATATTGATTTAGCACCTTAATACTAAAGTATTAAACTCATGTAGAAAAATTGAATAAAATATTTACGAACTCAAAATAAACCGACAAAATTTATTTGGGACCTAAATCTAAAGGAATCTTGGCCAAATATTGTGTATTTTTTAGTCTGTTGTTTTATGTACCAACAAATGCTTTAAACCCTAAAAAATCCCTTTTTTATGTAATGGGGTCGTTCCACTTGATGCTTCACCTAACATGCATAGGGACGTGTCACACAAAGTATCTGGTCCGCAACCATGAAAATCAATTAAAGAATTTATCCGGACAAAATCACTATGCCCACATATCTGTCCACATGTAAGGACCTCAAAGTTCTAGTTAACAGTCTGTTTTGCATAAAAATACAGTAAAACCTGAAAGATACGACCCTGCTATTTAACAGGCACAAAAGGTTGTATCTCACAGTGAGGTTGCATCTCAAAGAAAGAGAAGAGATGTCATCGTTCAAACATTTGTATTGTTCATGTGTTTAGACAAACCAGCATGAAAGATAACCAATGCACTCACAATTTGGTTGCCACACAGTAGATCATACAAGGCAGGCTTTTGAAGACTTCATCTCATGTTTGGTATATTTATTATTAGTTCATGCAGTTCATTTTGAAAGGTTCATGGAATATCTCAGGACAAGGCGTTGTTGCCGTTGAACACTTTACATTACACTTTGGTTAAAATACGAGACATCGGAGCAACGAGATCAATGACTATGACTGGCCTGCAGGTATAACACTGGATACAGGGTGAGGATTCACCACACATGTGGCAAGTCACCAAAATTCATGCAATTTGAATTAATTTCAATTTTTTCGAGAAAAAGTTTAAATCTCTTGAAATTTACACGAATAGCAGGAAACATAAAAAGTATACGAAGGCGTCACCAATAAAAACTTTCTATCAATAGGAGCCAATTGGAAGTGGGATTTATCTATTTCAGTTTCGTTCTGATGTTGTGCACAAAACATCTTTACGACTGGAGCAAAAGTACAGATTATTTGCGCATTTTGTCTGGAGATATTAAATAATAGAAGTTGAAGGGTGGAATCAAATTATCTTTTGGGCGTAACAGCGTAATAATTCACCCATTTCGTTCGATCAACGCTTGCTGCCAATCAACCAGTGGTACTCCTTTAAAATCATACCTTGCTTCAAAAAGACCTGCAGTATGAAACTCCGAAGGAGACAAAAAATACGACTAGCTATTTATGTCCTCATTGTATGCGCAATGATACCACTAGTGATTTCAACGATATTTCAACACACTTCTGAACATCCCTCAGTAAAACAAGGGAAAATTTGCGATGGTGGTAAATACTGTGAAGAGGTGAACTTTAAACGGCAAAAGAAATCGGTAGCGATTGGTGAATACAACTGGGGGTCAACATTTCCCTTTAGTGTCTTTCCTTCCAGATCGCCTACAGAATTGAATCAAACACTAGAGATGGCATACGATATCATGGCTCCCGTTATAAACGAAATTGAAGGGATTAGAAAGACACTTCTTTCCACTGAGACTATTTGGAAACAGCCATCTCGTCCTTCCAGTGTGCTCTTATCTAAAGGCGAATATTTCATTGCGAAGCTTAGCAGAATGACTGTGGACATCTTGAACAATTCGGTAATCACTTCAAAACGACACAATTCAACAAAACCATACATTCGCACAATTTACACCTGGGCAAAGAGAGAACAGTTGATGCGCATCTTTAAACCGGAATTTTTCATGGGCTACGCATCAAACAATTGCACCAACATTGAAAGACGGACAGTTTATGGCCACCACTTGGGAAGGGATCTATTCAACAGCACATGCAACACAAACATAGGCAAAGCATGGCGACCCAAACCATTCCAAAGGGCTCCATTCAGAATAGGGCAACCGGACTCGGCCATTAGAAATTCCACACACCTTTTAGCCGGTTACATCCATGTTATTAAAAATGGCGTGGTGGACCTAAACGGGGATGCGGCCGCTGGGAATTTGAAGATAGTGATTCGCAGATGCAGCATGGTCAGGTCATACACTATTGCCCATCCGAGCAGCAAACACGTGTACGACGAAGTGTTCAGCATTGCACAGTTCTGGGGATCTGGCTTCTACCACGGAACCATCGAGGACTTCACCCGGATCGCTCCTTATGTAAGATTTCTACGAAGAAACAAAAGCATCCGGATTCACGTAAAGACAAAAACTGGATTCATCAAGGCCTTTATGGAATATCTGGGCATCTCGCCTGGGCGTCTTGTCTCCGGTGCTGCTGGTGCAAGGATACTGTATGTACCGGCTGGTACACCTTGTGGCAGATCCGCCATCTTGAACACCTACATGTTGTCCACAGAGTTCAGGAACAGAATTAGAACTCCAGTTCAACCCAGAAAATCTATGGTAATAATCAAACGAACGACCAAAAGACGTTTTCGATATCACAATAACATTTTGAAAATGTTGCAAAATGTAGTCCAAAGAAAACCCGAGTTAAAGCTAAAAGTGGAGGTCTACCCAGATAACCCTGTACCTGGCTTAAACGAGACCTTAACAATGCTAAACAGAGCCTTTATAGTAATAGCCCCTCATGGCGCTGGAGAATCTAATTTACTGTTTAGTGAACCGGGTACTGTGATGATAGAAGGTCTGTGTAAATCTGGAACAAATAGAGCCATTTTATGCTACAGAAATTTAGCACAGGTATTGGGCCACAGATACTACGGGATACTAAGTAAACGTAGTTGCTACACAGCAACGCCTGAAACTATTGAACAACCATTACAACAGATTATGAATCATTATTTCAAATAAAACGATTTTCATACACATAAATCTGCTATGCTGTCAGTGTTTTCTCTTCAACATACATATGTAGTTTCATGCGCACGAACTGGGGCAAAAAAACTGTCCATTTGCAAATAACACCCATTGCTATTCTGCACGTTCCTCGTATGGTGAAACTCTCCACACAACATGAAAACAAGTCAGATTTTAGCTCCACGAACATCAAGCGAAGCCAGTTTTGTAAATTTACTTTTTATAAATGTTGCAAAATGCAATAAAATTAATTCGGGTTTCTTGTTCTTTTTCGATTACTGCTCCGAAAAATTCTGTGAATGCAACGAAGATATAACATACAACGTTTTTTGACCGATCTGCAGTTTTTGGTCCTCTCGGTTTTTACTAAATTAGTAGCATTTCCAACCCTGCACCACCTAGTGGTACTTACATATTTAGTAGCACTTTTTGCACTTTTCACCTTTTTTTTTTACCTTTTTTTGACTACTGCCTCACCTGCTACATATTTTGCATATGCATACTATTTTTGCCTGACTTCATGTATAAAATAGTAGTTACAATATTTGTATCCAAGAATCTCCTCTACTAATTGATAGTTTTAGTATTTTTCCTGTTTATATAGATTAAATAGGCTTCATAGACTACAAAATATGTATCCATATTATTGTAGTATGTGGTATACAGAAAAAACTCAAAATTTATAGTACATTTTATTTAATTTTTTATTTAATCAATCCACAGAGTTACATGTACATGTATCGGAAAAAAAGCAAAAACCATCTCAAAATGCAATTTTAAGCCAATTGCAGCAAAGATGTTTAAACTCTGGAAAATAAATTTAAAAATGAACAAAAGGTGTGACAGTGAATATCTGAATATCTACTTTGATATTTTAACTCACATGAATAATGAAAAATAATAAATAATGAAAAAACACACAAAATCAACTTCGAATTGTCACATGGTCAACATGATCCAGAGTCATGTCCTGGAAAATATTGGAACAAAAAGTTGCATGTGTTACATGTTAAAAACACACAAAATCAACTTTGAATTTTCACATGGACAACATGATCCAGAGCCATGTCCTGCTTTTTCAGTGTCCATCATTTGATATTATCTGCAAAAGTCCTCTGTGATCCATGCCCAACATATTATTTTCATGTCCTGCTTTTTGAGTGGTTGACCATGTTGACTATGTCCAATATATTCACACTAAGGCAAATGTAACTGTGTCCATGTCCAACGTATTATTATCTACACCCAACATATTATTTTCATGTCCTCTTTTTTCAGTGTCTATCATTCAATATTATCTGCAAATGTCCAGCAAATGCACCCTGGAAAGTATTGGAACAAAAAGTAACTTGTGTTTGCAAAACATGCAAACATGATACAGAGCCATGTCCTGCTTTTTTCGGTGTCCATCTTTCGATATTATCTGCAAATGTTCTTTGTGATCCATGTCCAACATATTATTTTTACACTAAGGTGAATGTAACGGTGTCCAGTCCTACCCTTTATTTTTTCCACAATTATTCATGACTGCATTTGGCTGAGACAAGGAAAATTTCTATTCAAGAATAGTAACTCAGATACAGTTTTGTTTTAAATGTAAGATGGTAATATTCTCAACAGTGCTGTCATCATCAATGATTTCATCAATGTTGATATGGCCCCTGGAGTAGCACATGGTCACTGCAAAATCAAAAAAAAATAGTTGTTAACAGACTGGGTGGTGGTTGCCAATTTACCCTCCATTAACGACTAACAGCTCAACTAATAAATTCTGTCATTGAATTGTGCATTATATTTGTATCATAATTACATTTTAATTTAAATAAAATGACTAACATTAAATTTTACCTGTTTCATTTTGTTCATTAATATTATCTGTCATTGCTCTAAGAGTTGATTCTATGATGCACTGAGTGATGTTGAGTTGCCTAGTGCCATTATCATCTGCATTAGACAGAATAAGTCACTTAAATTATTATTGTTACTAGGTGGAACCCATGCTTTGCATGGTTATGGCATGCCAGCATCTGCTCTGGGGGAATAACTTACAATTTTAAATCCACAAATATCACCTATAAAATTAATGCATCCAAACTTTGAAGAGTAATATTTGATAAGTAGACATCAAGGAGAGTTAATCTGCATGTATAT
>JBCAUI010114319.1:0-18732 GCA_038406195.1 Haplosyllis anthogorgicola
TTTCAGACATACACTGTCACTTTAACTCATGTTTTTGTATTGTAAATGTAAACTTACATGACAAATGTTGACATGGTCATAATGTAAAAAGCTAACTCTTCCATTTCATAACAGTTTTGAATCCATTTTTATTCACATTTCTGATGAAATAATCAGGTAACTCAAAACCTGAAAATCTGCATTTTCAGTTCTTGCCTGACAAGAAAACCTGCTAAAACCACGTTTAAGGTCACATCATGCACCACGTTACCTGAAACATCCCTATTAACTTGTATGCGCAAGACAACTTTTCAGATCATGAGATTCCACCTCAGCGGCAAACGAAACACCGCCGAGTAACTTACTGGTGGGTACGTTTACTCTGTGGTGGAATCCGCCAAATTCTTTGACGTCATTTCGTGACTAAACATTACCATTTCAAATTTCAAAATTTTAAACTTACACGTACAGGACGGAGAAAGAAAAAAGAGCTTAAAATATCATTATTAGCTCTTTTGTCGGACACCATACTTACCCACGCATGTAGGGATGGCGTCGGACCACGTCGGAGGGGTTCCCGCCCGACACTCGATCTGCCCGCCGCCGTTGAAACACTCATTACACTGGATCCTGACAGTGCTTCCCACGGTGGTCGTGCTGCCGACCTGGACACCGTTCCTCACAGGGGGTATGTCTGGACAGCTTGGAGGTCCTGCAAAGTAAATAAATTATTTTTATTTATGTCAGGAACTATCACAACCGTACAAGTCTGTGTAAAGACATGATTTTCGTATTTAGTAGAGCATCTGCCTCATGACGTAAAGGTCGTCGTGCTCATGCTACGCACGGGATTTGATCTCCAATGTTGAGCCAGCATTGGCGGATCCAAGGGGGCGCCAGAGGCGCGCGCGCCCCGCACAGTCCCAAAATTTCTTCATTTTCAAGCAGTTGTTGGCGATTTTTACAAAAGGGCCCCCTCCGTGGCAAGTCACGGGTTGGTCTTCAGCAAAAACTCGATGAGAGCAAGTATTTGTGCCGGAGAGATGTCGACACAACTTATGGTGGTCCAAGCTGGCAACTAAAGCACAAGCTAAACGGCATCTGGACGTATGCCGGATATTTATTTGACTAAGGTTAAGCGACATTGCTACCTATGCCGCTTTTACACTTACTAGTGATGGTGCAGGTAGGTGTAACTCCATTCCACAGACCACTAGGTTGACAGGTGATGGTCGTCACTCCATTCAGGTCGAACCCGTCGTTACATCTGAACGTCACAGTGCCCTGACAGTTGAAGCTGTCACCTGTTCTAGCACCGTTTGCTGGAGTTCCCGGATCGGGACAGGTCACCCCTAGAAATGCGTTATGTTGTAGTTAATAACCGTGAAGAGTTATTCCATCACTTAATGTATGAGGTGATAGTTGAGTATTTTAAGTATACTGTAGACTAAAATATACCAGTATCTCAACATTTGTCAGGTTTAAAGATCTGCTATTGTTGGAAGTGATTTGTTTTGAATAGAATCAAGGAACTAAAAGCCTAAGAAGAAAGGCTTGTAAACCGACAGCATGATTCACGTGTACTGTTCATCTGATACATTCCTATTTTTGAATTAATGATTCAGTTACAACGTATTTCCCAAGACATTTGGCCAAAATAAAATTTTAAGCATGAACCAATAAAGGAAATAGATGTCTCAGAATTTGACTAGTTGCTTTCAACATAAGTACATAAAACGTCTTTATGCACCTATGCCCTCACGTAAAAGATTGTGTAATTTAGGGTGGTTAGGAACCCGACTCCATGTCATACTTACGGGTGCAGGGAGGCAGGGTAGACCACTGTAGGGTATTCTGGCAGACAATTGCCCCTCCGCCATTGAAGCAGTTGTTGCAGGTGTAGCGTACAATTCCACCAACCGAGAAATCTGTACCACTGCGGGTGGCCTGAGCAACCTGACCAGGATCGGGACACCTTGCTGAAGAAATAAAATAAATAAAAATTATTAATTAGTGATCATTTACTTATTGTATGGGTTAAAGTTAATGTTATGAAAAGTGCTGTTGTCTTCTAACATTGCCAGTATGATACGAACGAAACATTAAGGATTATGAAAGATATTTCTCAGACGGTACGCTTTTAAACCATGTGTCATCTAAATAAATTTGTTACATTGAAGATCTGCATTCCTTTTTTTGCATTTGATTGGGTATATTAATTCATTCATGGAATTTCTGAACAAATAGCATATATTTAGTTTACAAAGGGTGTGTTTGAAAGTAGTACTTATTTTGATTCTCAGTGAAATACTGATCTCTTCTCCACTCTTAATTTAATTTGCTATTGAATAAAAAAATTAGTTAGGAGGGTACATTAATTTTCCTCTGATTGGACGATAAAACAATCAAATGTACAAACATTGCTTTTTGACATAATTTAAAGATATAAATGCACATGGAGACTACACAAATATTTTTGACTTTCAACCGTAGAAAGTAGCACAAAATGAATTGTGGCAACATAAATTTATTCTGTGTGTTATTGTTTTCGTAACGGCTCCTGAAATTCCTATCAGTTTTGAAACAATAGCAAATTGATAAGTATTACGGGAGTAGAAGCACAAAAGGAATACTACTGATGAGCGACTGCTGTGTGCTACCATGTTTCCAATCCAGGAAATTTTTAATTCATTTTTTTTGCCAATTTTTCATTGGCTGAAATACTGAATAGAAATATCTATGCTGAAATGCCCATGTTATCATAATTTAATTGATAAAATAAATAGTAAAAGAAAACTGAAAATTCTTCAAATACAGAGGAATATTTTTGTACACAAGATAAAAAATAAAGGAAGGATAAATCTATCTGAAGGGAATATCTACTGGAAACAGGTATGTAATCAAAAATAATACAGGTAAACATATCTCCAAAACTTAAAAATACCATTCATTTATGCTCGTGAGACCCAAAAGATGATTGTGTAACATCTATCAGTCTCAATAGAAAGAAAGTATTTCACTTGAAAATATTTTAGTTTTACCAGAATTATTCACTAGATCTACAGAAATTTAAAACATTAAGATAGACCCGGGGGGGCTTTAACGAAAGTAACTAACAGCTTGTTCAGATTTCACAAAGTGAAAAGAGTAGTTGGACCTGGTCTTTGAGAGGAACAACTGTTCAATGAAAAGACCCAAACAAGGTGATCTTACTGACTTAGATTCCCACTGTTCCTGAACGTTTGTGAAATCAAAATTTTGTGAAACAAACAACTGGCCACATCCTGTTCGTCACTTTAGTTAAAGACCTGCCAGAGGGTCTTCAACGAAAGTAATGAACATGGTGAACATGACTTGTTTGGGTGGCCAGACAAGTGCAATGAACAGTTGGCCTCTTTGGGAGGAATAACTGTTCCATTACCAACACCCAGGCAGGGTGATGTTACTGGCTTAGGCCCCACTGTTCCTGAACCTTTGTGAAATCAGAATTTTGTGACGTAAACAACCGGTCACATTTTGCTCGTCACTTTCGTTAAAGAACTCCCGGATGATTTGATTGATTTTGTCATTTTACTCAGATAAGTGTTCGATATTTAAGTTCTTAATGGGAAATTTTGCTATTCACTTTCAGAACAATAGAATTTTTCTGTGCTGTTCTTATTAAAAGTACAGCGTACATTATCTATTGTATCTAAATTGAACCAGACCTCTTTGACTGATTTTATTGAGTAAAATAAACCAATCGATTAAATCATTAAGGTTCACAACATCCACATCAAATTTAAAAACCTAAGGGTTTGAATCTAAGAACAATTACAGTCTGATTTAGAAACTTTTTTCTGATTCATCCGTTGTGGGACAATTGAAATTGCGCTTTGTCAATTTCTAATTTTTCTAAAGGCATTGATGCACTGACGCACCCAGGAAGAGGTTTTCATTAAATTTGTCAGAAATTGTAAAATATCAGCAAAAATACGTTTAAATTAGGAAACTTTGACCTGAAGGACACATCTCTTGCATCACCCCTTGCTAATGCATTAAAGAAATACCCAACAAAGCTTTTCCGGAGTACTAGCAAAACATTTTTCTACCATTAATGATTTGAAATTGACTATTTAAGTTACTACAATTTTATAAATTTTAAACATTAATGATAATATGTGTTACTACATTGGTCCGGATTTGATCAGATTGGCAGGGAAATTGCTATCATTCATTCATGGTATTATGCAAACCATATTTTTATCTTTTGAATTTATTTTGCGTAGTGCACAAAAAAAACAGAACCAGAAAAAGGTTTTAAACCAAGACTGTAAATATAGAAAGGTGTTCCTTTATTACTTACCAGTGGCTGTAATGTAAACCATGTTTTTTATTAATCGTGTAAGCGAAATGAAACACACGAACAACAAGCATTGCAATACATGTTCAGGTTGGCCGAACTAATTTCATCAAGCATAGATATGTTATACAAGCATTTTTGTGCACTTTAACATACTTGGTATACTAAATCAAGCCTCTATCTTAACCATTACAGAACCTGGAAATGTTATCAATTTTAAAACAATAACATTTCTCACTGTGTAATCTCTGAAATGTTGGAATTGATAGAAATTTCAGTAACTACTGCAGTTATTAACTCCCATTGAATTATGATAAATCTAAAAGTATTTCCAGATTTGCCAGCCAATGAAGTATTTAATTCGACCACCTGTAAATCCGGTGCAACATACACTCAATAGTGTTGCCACTACTTGATAAAAGTGAGGGACATTTTGTCACCCATTCCTTAATTTTGTTATCATCAAAATAAGCGACACCACAATAGACTTTTAAGTTTCTTAATTAAGTTCAAAACTGATATTTGAATTGCAAGTCGTAAGCGTATGAGCGGTACAATCGCAGATATCAAATGCCATAGAAGCTGCTGAAAAGCCTTTTGTGCTCAGTACATAACCTCAATGTAGAACAAACAATACGATTCAGAACTACTGAGTGCTACTTATTTCTTTTATATTTATGTATTTATAAAAGTTTATAATTAACAGAACTACTCCGAAAACTGTTGGTGATAACATGCAGGAACATAGGGTGTGACTCCACAGTGCATTGTTTATGTTGTTACATATTGTAATGAAACACCACTACCATATTGTTTGTTCTACAGTGGAGTGATCTAGGTCCATGTAAAGGATAGCAGATGTTGCTTACACTGGGTGCAGGTAGGAACTGCCGGGGTCCACTGTCCATTTGCCCCACAGGTTCTTGTGGCGGTTTGTCGGTTGGTTCCCGTCACGAGGTAGCCGGCGTTGCAGGTGTACGTTACCTGGTTGTTACAGAAGAACGGTGCGTTTCCGATACGCACTGCGTTACCGATTTGTCCTGGGTCTGTACAAGATACACCTGGATTTGCAAAATAAACAATAGGATTAATTTAGTTTCAATCAGACTTCCGTAATTGTACTGACAGATTGAAATTTTGGTGTTGAAAGGGTATCTCAATATATCTCCTGTCTGAAATAGATACTTGCTGCACTGTTTTCAATATGGTTATGACATAAATTAAAAGTCAGTCAAATTTGCTTTGAATCGAACTTATTTTGAGCAGAATTTTGAATCCGATTGAAATTTTGAATCTGAAAACCAAGCTTGTTTTAAAATTGAATTTTGAAATTGATTACAATAAAAATACCATTTTGACTGGCCATGTTAGATTTTAATACTTACAGATTTGCATTCAAATTAATTTCAAAGCATTAGTTTTCCTACTTACGGGAACAGGTTGGTGTTGGCGCACTCCACTGACCATTAGATCCGCATGTGATCGTTGCCGTGCCGGACAGTGAGAAGCAGCTGTTGCACGAATACGTTATTTGAGCGTTACATGACAGCGAGTTGCCGGTACGTGTGCCGTCACTTATCTGTCCAGGATCAGAACACGTCACAGCTGCAAACAATAAAGTTAAAGTTTATGAACTTGATATATCGCTCTGAAGATTTTTTTTTTAGAATTTTTTAAGGCGGTTTACAATTTTAACCCCTGACAGGATAACTTCACCTAACCTTGGTGTGAGCCATCACCTTGAGGTGATGAGACATATCTGTGCCTTCTCCACTTTCGCCAAGTACCAATTTTACACCTTGGTATGGTAAGGCTGTGATTTATTGAGACACTACCCAACATCTCTACCCTGTTCTGGCCTGAGCAATTGGCACTTGAGCACTGCACGCTATCCATTACACCACCGAGCTCACGACATAGTAAATTTCATGCATGCAAGTAACAATTGCTGATGCCAAATGCCGTAAAATTTTGTACTTTGGAATACAGGAATTTTATGATGCGTATTGTCGCGCGTGAACAGTGCGTTTTCGTTTTTATAACCGCTTGTGCTACTATCGTGCCAATATTTTAACGCTCACTCTTCAGGTATTCTGTAGCTTCCGGATTTAACTCTTGGTACGCAGTCTGACCCAAACTGGGTAAGGATAACGCACTGATATGAAACAGAAATATTGCCACAAACTAATTCATTTGACATTTCCGTTTAGCCCTCTGGCTGATTTTCCTAACAATGACTGGAACGATTTCATCGAGTATCTACATCCAGCAGTTTCCAATTTGTTTTTCAGGTTGGACTGTATTATGACTTGCATTGTTTGATCTGCTGGACATATGGTAACAATATAATGGTGCTTACGAGAACAGGTTGGCAGTGCTGGAGTCCACGCTCCGTTCTGGCAGACGGTGACGACAGGGGAGGCGGGCGAGAAGCAAGGCATACACGTGTAGACGAGGGCCGAGTTCTCCTGGAAAACTCCTCCGACAGGCGTAGAACCTGCTCTCTGAGCATTGACTACCTGACCAGGGTCTGTGCATGGGGTTGCTGCGTAAAATAATAGTATTAAAATAAAGAGTTGGTGTCGTAGAGGGTAATTTAATCTACTTACTGGCTGGCCAAATAGACTATATAAAATTATGTAAATTATTCCAGATTTATGTTCAATTTAGTGGTATTTTAAAACTATGACAGATTGGTCCTTTGTTCAAAACAGAGAAACCAGTGGCTCCAGATAATAGTCAATATTCTTTGAGGGTTACGACCAAAAAATTTTAAAATAATAAATACAAATAGATTCCTTTTTAAACAATTCTCAGACATCACATGCTTCGTTATGGATAATATAGAGGTTAGTACTTACACACTCTGGAGCATGTAGGGGGAGCACCGCTCCAGGACCCACCGGAGCACGTACGTGTGGGCGTGCCCTGCAGGGTGTACCCGGGCAGACACGTGTAGGTGACGGAGCCTCCACAGTTGTATGGGCCGGCCGCAGGGGTGCGTGTGCTGAATTGTACAACGCCAGGGTCAGCACATGGCAGAACTGAAAAGGAAAGTGACAATAATTGGTGCTATGCCCTGCGTGAAGCCATCTTTCCATGAAACATGGCCGTTAGACTCCCATTTATTTTGTTGCAGATCCAAGCAATGGGCTGTAATGAGTTTGGTACCAAAATTACTGCCCCTTTAACTAGATATGAATTCCTAAAAGCAGAGGACAATCGAATGTAATCTCAATGCTGTCAGTCAGACAATCGAGGTTTTTCCTAATTGCGTTTCTGTCAGATCTGACAGATCTGTCAGATTTGGTTGACATCAAAATTCATACAAGTTAGGACATATGTTGTTTGTTATTACAATTAAATCTTGTATGATAACTAAGAATTGTAATAAACAATGTGTTGTATTTTTGTTAATTTGTACTGAAATTATTACAGCTATCAGATCTAGGAATTAGGAAAAACCTCGAGTAACAGAGTTTGTTACGCTGATAAACATGTAGATTCAAATAAGTAGAGTGTACGTACTTGTGCAGGTCGGTACAGGTTGACTCCACTGCAGGGTTGGGAGGCAGGTTCGGCTTCCACTGCCAATGTAGCAGGGCAGATTACACTGGTAGTTAACGACATCCCCGACTCGGAAGGTGAAGCCAGTTCGTTGAGCGTTAGGAACCTGACCAGGATCAGGACACTGTGGAGCAGCTGTAATGTGCAGAGGTTAACAGGTTAAAATCCAAATTCTACTGTTGGGGATACTACAGGCTACGAACTTTAGCTCCGCCCATAGTAACCCCAGCTATTAATCGCACGTATACACGAGGGTCATTCGGAGCCCAGTTACCGATCAACGTAATTACTATCAATGTAATACCATCAATCCACCGTTATTTCTATTATCTTGTTTTGCAAACCATTTGTTTCAATTTCAAATATTTTGAGTACGCCTAGAAGAGAAATATCCAATCTAGCTTGATAGTAATGGTTAGAGTCATACCAAGTCCGAAATTATAATATCACAAGCCTTAAAAAATTAACTTCAGTTCACAATATATATCTTCTGATCTGCCTTTTTTCAAATTGCCGATTTCAAAGTGTCACATAAAAATTAATACCGTAACAGATTGTGAAATTACTATTAAAAGTTAAGTGCCCCGGAATAATTGAATTTCATGTTCAGCTCATACGATTCAATTATTGCGGGGAGCTAAACTTTTGATAATAATTTCATGATCTGAACCAATTCATAAAAACGTAATGGGTACACTTACTGATACATGATGGTGGTGGGGCACTCCATTGTCCATTGACTCCACACGTGAGAGTGGGGGTTCCGGAAAGCGTGAATCCCGGGTTACAGGAGTACGTCACTACCGAGTTACACGTGAATCCGCCGGCAAACTGACGAGCCAGCTCCGATCGCTCTGGTGGTGGTTGGTCTATTATGGGTGCGAGCGTGCCTCCAGTCCTCTGACCATTGGCGATTTGTCCGGGATCAGCGCAGGTTACAGCTATGAAGTGGATAAAAGAAATAAAGTAACGTTAATTTTTGTATCTTAAGCATAGTTAGTTAAAACCGTGGCAAGGGAACTCACCCAATCTGTGCACTGAAATCCTATTCATATCTTTACAAAGTTTGTGTAAGGGAACTTTACAGGAAAGCCTTACAGAGAAATGAATAGGATTTCGTGAGTCGTTGGTGTGAGCTATTATACCACCAAGCAATCCGCATTACCAAACTTCTCAAGTTCAGCAAGCACTAGTTTTATACCTTAGAAGTTTCCCGAATCAAAATTTCTTCAGTTAAGAAACACTTTTTATTCATTCAGAAGGTATGTAATAAGTCGTCTTATAAGTAGTATTCAGGCAATGAATGCTCGATCACCATTGAAAAAAACTTTGAAGAATATCTAAAGAAACGGTCTCACAGCAAGAGTTCACAGCATGTCTTACACTGGCAGATCCAGGATTTCCCTTGGGATGGGGTGCCTACCCTATTTTTAGCTCAAAGCCCCACTTACAGGAAAATTAACTAATTCTGGCCATGGTGGGGGGGGGGGGGTGGGGGGGGCGCCCCTCAATCCCAATCTCAATGTCCAATGCGGAACTGTAGTACTTACGTGTGCAGACTGGCGCAGGAGTCCACTGTCCGTTCGGCTGACACGTGCGGGTGCCGCCTCCTATGAAGCACGTGTTGCACTGGTACGTGACGGTCCGGGTGACGAGCTGAGGGTTGAACCCGATCCTGATCGCGTTGGGTATCTCACCAGGGTCTGGACACGCAACTACAGCGAAAAAAACCCGATAAAGTGTTCAGCCAGTGGTACAAAATGAGCGAATTTAGCAGATCATGAAATCAATATTTAAAGTTAAGAGTCCCACACCAACTGAATTTCATGCTTAGCTCATTCAATTCAATTGTTGTGGGGAGGGGCGTAACTTTTGATAGTAATTTCATCATCTACACTAGATGGCAGCATATCGTCTTAGATATCATCGCCAACTGTTGGGGCTGCTGGACGGCTAGAATAGTCCTGGTGTGTTTTTAATTATTTTAGAAATTATTTGTCCATGATCAGACATTACCTTCAAGAGTATATATGTAGCGGGGAGCCGCTATGCTTAGCGGGCCTCGCGGTTACGGCGGTGGACGGAGGTTGTTAGGCTCTGTGTCTCTATCCTCGGCCATCTCGAAGAATTGGCAATCCCGTTGTAGTGGCTTACTTTGAGGCTTTATCGGACCTCAACATGGTGGTCAACGATACTAAACTACTACGAACATAAGAGCCCGGGCCCAATGGGATCCGGGTCTACACGCATGGTGTGTAGATTGACAAAAAGAATAAGACGGGTGTCGTACGATTGAAACGTCCCATAGAGATGGACCTCGGGGGATGGTGCATGATGTTTACCCAACAGACACTCGTGGATGAGTATCCTCGATACATGGGTGCTACTTGCTTAAATAGCACATGGGGACAGACCTAAATGACATAGGCATGATGACATCATCACCAGAATGCTCGATTGTGATGTCACATCATTCGTTATGTTCCATGATGACATCACCATGTCCACACATGCACAATGATGGGGACCCAGATGGACCCCAGCACCACAGATGGTGCTGGGTCTGTATGGGCCCACACCTGGTTCTGTCCCTGGGTCCGTCCAGGTCAGAAACTGTTGCAAAACCCCAATTCCTTCCCCAGAGTGAGCCAAGGGACAGACCCGAGCTGGGAAATATGCACACCATGACACTCTTCCCCAGAGCTCCGCCTCATCCTCATGCTGTGCTTAATTAACAAGAATAAACACAAAACAGCAGATGCTGGGCATCCAAATGAATCACATATGAACAGTCATTATGTACAAACAGGAATGTAAAAGTCTACGTGGCATTCAGGGTACCCTTAGGGAGCCCACTACAAACACTACAGAACATTAGGTATGGAGTAAATACATTAAACAACATGCAGTAAGTAAACATGATTTCAAGTAAGAAAATTTGGGAATCCGGTAGTACAACTGGAGTACAGCTACAGTAGACAATGTCCAGCATAATATGAGCAACATTAGGTACACTTTAATATGAGTTATGAGTTTCACTTAACAGATTCCTTTGGGTGTCCCGGGTCACACAGCTACAGTCTAGTCTGATCCATCAGTTTTCTGAGACTGGCTAGTTGAAGACGAGCCACTTTGGTTTTGGTCTCATGTATGATTGAGGCTATCTGGCTTGCTTGGTCTCCATGCTCTGCCGGAGTGTGATTGTGTGACAGCTGGGCCAGAACTGACCTCCCCATCAATGCTCCCTCTCTTCTTGGCTTGTGTCATCCCCATCTCAGAAGCTGTCAATGTCTTGAGGACCACAAAACTAGATGTGGTGGATTTCACAGATTGGTTGTCCCCTATTGGTGTAAAGCTGGAGGCTGTGGATCCTGTCTCAACTCCAGCTAAATCGTCATTGTCAAGTAGTTCATTACCTTCGATGGCCGTTGCTTTGATGGGCCCATCCAGGCATCCGGGATCCCAGGCAGGCATGGTACACTAGTTTGCAGAGCTGCTGCTCTCATCTGGCCCATAGCATCAGAAGCAGCTCATTGGATCAAGATGGCAGAAGTTGTTACTTGATGTACCAATTTGTAGGCCACCTGATGAAGTGAGATGGTTTTGCCTCTGGAGGCATTGGCACACCAGCTGGCTGGAACCCTGGAATGGCCATGCCCAGGTTAGGCATAGGGTATGGTAAAATGGCTGAGCTTCCATCTTTGAGAACAGATGAAGGGTCTGGCATGGGCTCCCTGCCAGCTCCCTGGTCAACCCCGGTGTCTGTAAACACATCTGCCCAGTTGATGAAGTCTGCTGGTTCAGAGAAGTCCCCTGAAAGTTCATAATTTAGGGCAGTGTTTGGGGTTACGGCCCTCAATGCCTCCTGGGTAGGAACTCCTGGAGTGCCAGATGGTGCAATGAGTCCCTGGCCTCTTTTCTTCCCAATCAGGTAAGCAATCACTCCAGATGAGCTGGACATGGTTGATCAGGGAGCCGAAGCCTGAGGTTTGGTTATCTTCTCCTTTCGTATGTCTCCTCTTCCCTTGGGGGGTCAAGCGGTTGAGCCAAAAGTGGTCTGAAGAGTTCTTCTGACAGCTTGGTGAGGTCTCCCCGATTTGCAGGGGTTCTGGGGTTCCAGGCAGAGACTTTAATAGTTCAACATTTTCTCTTCAAAGGTACCATAGTCGATCTTCTCAAAGTTGTCGAGGCAGGTCTTGAATTCTAGGATGCTGCATGGGAGGCATCTTTTGTCCCCAGTTTCGTGATACAGTTCAATGTTACATGTCTGGGAGCCATTCGGTGTATAGAGAAGAGCACCCCCATAGGCACATAGCCTATCGTGGACTCACACTTAGAGGTTGTTAGGCTCTGTGTCTCTATCCCTGGCCATCTCAAAGAGTTGGAAATCCCATTGTAACAGCTTACTTTGAGGCTTTATCAGACCTTGACACAGCGGTGAGCAACACTAAACTACTACAAACATAAGAGCCCAGACCCAATAGGATCTGGGTCTACATGGTTGGTGTGTAGATTGACAAAAAGAATAAGACAGGTGTTGTACAATTGAAACATCCCATAGAGATGGACCTTGGGGGACGGTACACGATGTTTACCCAATGGATACTCATGGATGAGTATCCCCAATACATGGGTGCTACTTGCTTAAATAGCACAGGGGGACAGACCTAAATGATGTAGGCATGATGACGTCACCACCAGAATGCTCAATCATGATGTCACGTCATTTGTGACGTTCCACGGTGACATCACCATGTCCATGCATGCGCAATGATGGGGACCCAGACGGACCCGCATCTGGGTCCGTCCCTGCGTCCGTCCAGGTCAGAAACTGCGGCAAAACACCAATTCCTTCCCTGGAGCGAGCCAAGGGACGGACCCGAGCTGGGAAATACGGACACCGTGACATATATATCTGGGTGTGGCAAATTACTGTAATATCTCTAAGAATAGAAGTACAGCATGGGCTGTTTAGTTTCTGGGTACCAAAAGGGTTTCATGAAAGCTTACATGTATCACTGACACTTTGACATGGCATTAGTTGTTAAAATAATCGTGAAGTGACCTTTACATTACCTTTCACAGAAAATTACTCAATCTTGATCTTATGATTGGTACTTACGAGGCCCGATGCTCTGACATACTGGAGGAGTACCACTCCAGGCACCACCAGCGGTACAGGTTAGGGTGTCAGTGCCGACCAGTCGGTAGTTGGCGTCGCAGGCGTACCTCAGAATGGTGGTGGACGGGTAGACTTGTCGCGCCGTGATGGAGAACGGAATCGGTCGTGGTGGAGTCTGACATGGTCTTACAACTGAAATAAAATAAATTAGTGAAAAGCGTAAAATTCAATCAGTTTTGGTACAATGCAATTTCCCAGTGTGCTTGATACATATGCATTGATGACAAGGCATGGATTTACCGGTAAATGTACGGGATCACGGAGACTCCTCTATGTTTAGATTATAGTTTACAAACATTTGAAAGAAAAGAAAACGTGCAGAAGATCAGTTTCAGAACCTCAAAGAACCTCAGTTTGCAACTAGTGAGCACACCAAGGGTTCACAAATAATAATAATAATAATAATAATAATAATAATAATAATAATAATAATAATAATAATAATAATAATAATAATAATAAATGAGCATGATGAAATTAGGGCATTTTCTAGAACAATATATACCACTTATTTCACAGCGTGGAACGTTTCCGCTCCAGATTCCGTTACTCAGACAGCTTATTCTGTTCTGTCCCACCAGTTCGTAATCCTGATTACACGTGTAGGTGATGACACTGTTACAGTTAAATGGTCCAAATTGAGGATTCTGTTGACCATTAGTCAGGATTCCAGGTGGATTTGTGCATACAACAGCTGCAAGAATGGAGAAGGCTTTTATTAGACGAAAATCAAGATACTGTAGAATTCATGACGCCCTCGGAGTTACCACAGTGAAATCTGCATTTTACTGCCCCATTAGTTTGAGACTACCTGTGATTTATGACCAGATATTGAAGTTCACTACGATGGTTTACCTTTAATAAATCAGCTTTTTTGAGGCCATCTGTTGTCTAGAACCACAAAAAGGTGGTCTTAAATAGCAGGTTTTAGTGTAATTCGTCATTAAATTTTAGGATTCTCTTGGCAGTAGTCTGACGTAAAAGTATTATGTTTACATACCACCCTCAGAACTGTTACTGTGTATTACGCATTAGGCTGCACGGCCAACCTTACATTTAACGTTGACCCTGCATGGATTTATTTTTACTTTACTGTGATTTATCAGACAAATTTGACATGTACCAACCATTCCATGATCTTTTTCATAAACTTACGCCACATTTCTCCGCCCAGTTTCATCACCATGATTGTCTCTGTTCATATTTATTATGAAAAGGATAAAAGGCCCATGCTTCGACTTACGGGTACAGAATACAGTTTGTGACCATTGTCCATTAGGTCCGCAGGTGATGGTTCCACCTCCTCTGTAACAGTTGTTGCACGTGTATGTGACGATAGATCCTTGCGTGTACGGTCCTAGAGAGCCAGTTCGTATAGCATTCGCCACCTGACCAGGATCATTACATCCCTCTGAAACGGGTATAATGTTTTCATTCAAGCTGTTTCAGTTTGGGACAGTAGAATTCTTTAGTTCGAATGAAAATTTGTTACTGGTCGCAAAGACACATTCATTTTAAGAGCTGGGTTTCCAAATGCCTTTCTCGGTGTATCAGTATCTGCAATTTGTTACTTATAGGTAAAGAGACATTGCAGAAAATTACTCTGTCAAAAGGTCATAATGATACTGGCGTTTTTCGTGATTTCTGTGTCAATCTAAAGAGGCCTGGAAATTATCATGCAAGCATTTTCACAATGTGATAACCCACTCACAAACAGATTTTGATTACCTGAAGAATGCTCTCTTACCAAAGGAAAAAAGTAATTAACTTTGCTCACAATAAACCTCACACTGTATAGTTCCTCTATTTGAAAAGCGCAGATTGGTTTTCTTTTGTTCCTAAACCAGGGCTCGTTAAATCGTGAGAATGAGCCGAGGCAACCAATACTCCAGATTTCTGTCATTTACAATGTTTAAGCTGTCATATGAACCTTTATTTTATTTTATTATCTTAATAATGATTTCTTTTTAAAATCTCGACTGCAGCGCTGAATGTCAACCAAACAATTAAAACCTTTCAGGCACACTTACGTGGTACTCGAATGCAGACGGGCAGTTCCCCGCTCCAGACTCCTGTGGGTTGACAGGTCAGGCTCGGGTTGCCCTGTAGCGTGAATCCCGGTAAGCAGGTGAAGGTGACGGTGGAGCCGCACGTGTTCGCTCCTCCCGTCTGCTGACCGTTCTGTATTGGTCCAGGGGTGATACAGGTGATCACTGAAAAGTTCAGAGGACAGAAATTATAGCGAATACAGAAGAATGGTTGGGGGGAGGGGGGTGCACGATGACTCGTGATACTCCAATTCTCACGTAGAGGTCATCATTGCTACCTGAGCAACAGGTAGCTGAGTGATGAGTTTGTCCTATTTTGACACAATCCGGACACTTGGCAACTTGCCAAGTGCCTGCATATTATGACGTCATTAGCGACGTCATTTGATTTGGGGTCATGGCAACAAGTGTTGCATTGTATATTTAAGTTTGACATTTGTCATTGCATTTGTAAAGGTAGCAATTACTCTCAGAGTAACCCTTTTAATTTTTACTTGTTTTAGCTACTGGGATATCTATTCAAATGATGCCTGAGTAGCTGGCAGTATCAAGGTGTGCCTGTTTTCAGCTATTCTCATTCTACAGATTTCATCACCCAACGCTGTAAAATTTTGAAAACAATTTCAGAAGCTGCTACAGAATTTTCAAACATTAATTTTCACTTTGTATTTTGTACTTCATTGGCCAAAGCTACTGTATTACACGTACATTTTTGGAGAGTAATGGGAGTTTGCCCCATACAGATTTTACTCTATCAAGAGATATCAGGCTTGACACTTACGGTTACAGGTTGGTCTGGCTGACCACTGGCCGTTCTGTTGACACGTAATGGCGCCGCCTCCTCTGTAACAGTTGTTGCAGTTGTAGAAGACCTGAGAGCCGACCTGGTAGACTCCAGTTGAGGGCTGTCTGAAAGCATTAGCTATCTGTCCCGGGTCCGGGCATGTTGTTGGATCTGCAAAGTTAAACGTTGAGGGTTTAAGGATCGTAGAAATAACTGCAATTGAGTGCCTTTCAATGAGTAACAATAGAGTAACATTCTAACGCGCCCGGGTTTGTCTTGTCCTTCTTTGTATTTCGAAACCTAAGAACTTGGTTGAAGGCAACCAAACACAACAGCAGCATTGGTGAGTTTAAACGAAGCAGGGTTTGGTTTGGCAAGCTTTACAGTAGAATTGATCCCCGTCGGGAATGGCTCCTCAAGCACTTGTCATCTAAGCAGAAGTCAAGATTACTTTACAAATTTTCCTTCAGTGCTTCTATGTAAAGTCCATTTTGGTAGTAATTGCATGAACTGTTATCTTGTGTACTGTGTTGCAAATATGGAAATAAAAAATTAAGCCTAATTCAACAAAAAAGCTTTTATTAAAATGCAATCATCAGATGACATCTGCATTTCTACAGGTAAAAACACCAAAACTAAACGCTGCCACGCTATTCATAACCAACTGCATTATAGTCTAGCGGTATTAGGTTTGGAATTAAATGCGAAAATAAATGTTTGAGCAATAATATTGTGTAAATAAATTAGAGTTGATTTGTCCTGAAGACTCGTGTGTCCCGTGCTCAGTTGACTTCCTCCAAAACCTACTCCTGTAGACAAATGAGCACAGGTAAAGGCTGTGATTCCCTCCTGGGTGAGTGAGTACAGTTACAGCCTGTGCTCATAACTCCCCGCCCCATGTGCTGAGCACAGCTACAGCTGTGCTAGATTAGCCCGGTTAGGTAGGTCTTTAAGGGAGGATAGATGAGCATGTTACACCGGGAAATTAAATAAAATCAGCATCCTCTATCGTGTTCGCGAACTATGTGGAGGTTAGAGCGCTAGGTACAATTGTTTAGACACCGCTTCAAAAAGTTAAATTAAATGATCCCACGGTTCTGATAAAAAGTAGACTTCGTTTAACTGAGCGTTGCATGGCACCTTCAAAATGTATGTTAGTGAAGTGTTTTGCGCAAATCGAATTGCGAGCATGAGCATATGCGTGTGAAATCCATGGCTTAGAAATCAAAGCATATTAGATATAAATATCACTTGTGTGCTTTCCTCGCAAAAGCTCGGATAAGGACTGACGGATCTCAGTGGACTGTGGCCTTTACACCGAGATAATAGTCTCATATACTGAAAATTTTATATGATGCACAAATACAGCGTCTGATCTCAGAATATCAGGATGTGTACACGTGCGACCAAAACACACAAGTGATACACATCCTGTAGGTGGAAAATAACAAACAAACAAAACAATGTCTACATAGCTGATCCAAAGTGAGCTCGACGTGTGAAAAGACTTACTGACGACTTGGCATTGTGGTGGAGGTCCACTCCACTGACGATTCTGCTGACACGTAATGGAGGGGTTACCAATAGTCTGGAGACCTGGCTGACATATGTACTGCACCACCGTACCACACTGGTATGATCCTAACTGTGGCTGTGGTGTGGCGTTAGGAACGGCAGGAGGCTGACCGCATTGGCAGATCACAACTATAAACATGAAAGCATTCTGGTGCATTGACAGTCTTAGTGATGACATATGTATTGTCCATGTGAAAAGTACTGTATTGTGTTTGAAAATTAAACTTTGAAAGATGAGTAATCTATGCATAAATCTTTCACAAATTACTCCTGGACCTTGCATTCTAATTACATGCCAAAATAGAATAAATTTGTTTAAGGTTGATTTTGAATGCACATGTTTCAACAAGATGTATTCAAAAAGGTAATTGAGGCATCAGGAAAAATTAACCCGCCATTTGATTCCACTTAAAATTTGAATTGTTTTCTTGTTTTAACACTATATTGAGGCAGCATTCTAGTATCGTGTGTCTGAAATTTTGCATAGGTGTAAGGCTTACCAGATTGTTTCAGAAAAAGTACCACATAGTCAACAATACTTTATGTATGGACTATACAATATTCATTTGTGGTGTTTCTGATCGCAAAGGGTGCTTTGGCTATAAACATTTGCCCACGGATAATTCGATCTCTGGTGTATAAATATCCCTGATAAGTAGATTTATAATATTGCTCCCAATTTGCACTAAATGTAGACCTGGACAAGTGTTTATTGCCAAATGTGTGAGCATAACATTGAATGATAAAGAAAACTGTACAGATACTTTTCAAGAGTTCGCAGATATTTGAAGCATACATTAGTTGTGCAAAATCGTGACTTTTTTCAAAGAAGTTTTACGCAATAACATGACGTCACTAATAAAAGGAATGACGTCAAAGGTAATGTAATGATTGTTTCATAGAATGTTTTTAGACAGTTCAAGTTGAGTTGTATGCGTTAGCGCTTTTTCATGCTGAAAAGAAATATAATTTTACGCATAGAAGTTGTAAGCTTGATAGCGATGTTTTTCGCATGCGACACAAGTATTTATTTGGTAGACAAAGTAAACCTGACACTCTTACTTTTCGAAATATCATCATTTGTAAGGCTACACAGACTTAAGTTCCTATCATTTTTGAAAAAAAAGAGAACAAAGGAGAGAACGAAAGACTTTCACGCTGTGTTTTTTTTCTGTCCAAAATGATAGGAATTACAACCCATTGGCGGATCCAGGATTTCTCGTGGGGGGGGGGGCGCCAACCTTGGGGCGCCCCA
>JBCAUI010114430.1:7151-33986 GCA_038406195.1 Haplosyllis anthogorgicola
GATGTTTAAATCGAAGCCAGAATCATTTTCATAAGAGTTATTAGCACCGATGTAAGTGTCGAAGTCATTTTAATTGTAACCGATGTTTAAATCGAAGCTAGATGCCGTGAAAGTGTACCCAGCAGGAATTTGTTTAATTAGCACCGATGTAAGTGTCGAAGTCATTTCTATTGTAACCGATCGTTTTATCGAAGCTTATTTTTTATATATAAATTGTCACCGACATAACTATCGTATGCATTAACCGTATGTAAATTAGCTTCGATCAGTCCAATCGAATACAATAACCGGATTAAAACAGTTATTGGCTTCGATTATACTGATCGAAGCTAATTTCGACATACCTAACATAAGTGACTTCTATGCATATTTCTAGGAAGGTTTCAGTGAAATTTACCCTTTTGTAATGAAGGTTATTTTCTTATTAAAGTTTAAGTGTGTTTGCTTGACAGTTTAAGGTATTTAAACAGACATTTAAACAGATAAATAAATATATTTGTCATAATGTGAAAGAAACTTCCAGACTCACCTTCCAGAATCTGATTCAGAATCTGAAATACATATTGGTTGGACCCAATTTTTCCCATCAAATACCAAGCTTGGTTCACTAGAAGATTCCTTAGATTTTGAGGTATCAAGCATATACTGTTTCAGTAATATCTTCTTGGACATTTTGATTATTTTATGGATGAATGAACTATTTTCCAAACATGTGTTAAATGAATCCCACAATGAGGTTGGAAGCAGGTTCATTTAAGGTCATATTCCTGGAAAAATGGGCCATGCTGTTTTGTTTATATATGTTAAGTTTTAAATCTGAAAGATGAGTCTGGAAGTTTTTTACTTTTTTACTTGTATATTCAGGACTTTTTAACACTTTTTGGGACATTAATAAAGCAGTTCAAATTGCACAACATGGACTTTTTATTACTTTGTTCTAAAGTAGGGAATATCCAGTTTTTAATCCACAAAATACATAAGACTTACAAATTTTCAGCCGAATCGAAGCTGATCGAAGTCAATAATCGAAGCCATTTATCAGTTGCATTTATCGGTGACAATTTAACTACATACACTGAGTACGGCAACTGTTATCGAAGGCAATAATCGAAGACAATTATCGAAGATAATAATCGAAGCCATTTTATTCATAATTAAATTGTACAGTAATTCTACAATCGAAGCCAATAATCGAAGACAATATATATCGTTGCCAATAATCGAAGCCAATTTAGTAATATCGTAGCCAATAATCGAAGTCATTACATATATTAGCAACGATTTTTCACGTAATAAACAAATCGAAGCCAATTTCACTTCATCCAGGGTGGTCCAGGGCATGTAAACATTCCAGTACACTTGTACCTAAAATTATACAAAATTGCATTCGATATAAACATCGTAGCTAATATCAGCCGATAAACCGAGAGGAACTAAATTAAAACTAAAACTAAAACTAAGGGGGCGGAAAATCCTTTGTTTTTGCAGGCACCGTATCATTCGTGTACAGACAGTTACAGCTGAGTGAATGGACAATACTCCAAAAATACAAACTTCAGAACAGAAATGCATGTCCAAAGAAAATTCCCGGATATCGGACATTTTTTTATCTTGCGTGTCAGCCAGACGTGAATTTTCATTAACTTGGTAACATCTTTCAGTATTTACAAACATATAAATGTACAACTAATACTTATTTTTAAACGGGTTTCCTTGAAACCAAATAACTTTATAATCCAATTCATGATTACAAAAAAATCGATTCTTGCATCACTGAACATATCTTGAAACTAGTTTGTTGTTTTTCTCTGAAGCCAGACTGATTTCGTACTTTGGAGTTGAATGACGATATTCTTCAATAAGCGATCTAATAACCACCACTCCTTTTACCTGTCTAGTATTACAATTTTTGATGAATTGTAAACATTAAAGAAACTATGAAAGGCTATCTCAAATTTCTATCAACTTTTAACAGCTCAAGAATCAAGCTTGAAAACGTTTTGGCCACTTCATACACGGACCGTGATCAAATACTCTATATCGCAATATTATTATACAAATCAAGTGATGGCTATTGCTTTAAACACTTTCACATGGTCTCTTTTCAATTTAAAAAACAGTTTGAAAATGGATATAGATATACGTATTGCAAGGTTACATTGTCAGAAAAGCATGTGTTGTTAATTATCCGATTTTTTATTTAGGAGAAGCATGTATGTACATAATGTACATAAGCCTGTGCACAGTATGTACATTTCGGCACAGTTTAGAAAAATACCAGTCATAAAATGCATCATAGTTTATGTTTTGTTTGACAAAATATTTCTAAAATCTAAGAATTCAACTTCAGTATTGCCTTACATCTAGAATTGTAAATTCATTTCCAGTAATTCAATGGCCATTGTTTTTTCCCTGTTTTATAACTGTTGATGACTGATATGTGTCTTGTTACATTTTCTATGTATCAAAGAGTCAAAATTAGTCACAACCATCTACATTCTAAATTAATAGAAAAAAACTGGAAGAAATTAATTCTTTACACAAAGTATAAAATTACACAATTGAGCAAATGTGAATTCTTTGTATACACGTATGTACTCTGTACACGATATCAATTCTCTTTGCTTTAAGCATCTTTAATTTACAAATGTAAGTTGGAGAATACTACAAGTGAGCTATGACCGAGTTCTGTACATAGGATTTATAAATAAAACTTCTTGCATCAGGAATACCTTCAATATTGATGACGTGCATGCATTTTTATACTTTACCACCATCGTAATGTGCAATACAAACATCCGAATTCAATGCACAGAACTTTTACTGAAATTGCTTTTTTCCTCACGCACACATTCACGACCAAGGTAAATATCAAAAATATGACCATAAAGGTCTGACGAAGAGTCCGTTAATGAGTGCACAGTGCAGTTACATCTTGTCATAAGTTATCTACCTTTGTTAAGAGTGAAAACAGTTGGTACCACTACCACTAATTACTTGTAAGTGATTTTACCAACCATTTTCTGGGCCATTCCAGGATATCTTCGAGCAGCTTACAGACAGTTATAATGCTGCTGACAGCGACCTACGGCCCCTCATCTGACATAATAACTGTGGTAAACTCTTATGAAAATGGCTTTTACAGAAATCAATTCTGAACACTTGTCACAAAAATATATCCAATCATGCAGGTAATGTACTTTTATAACATTGAAATAAATTTTTATGACAAACTATTTGAAAGGCTCTTTTTTGGAAGTTTTAAACACTTAAATACTATTATATTTACGTTCACACTTATCTACTTAAGTATTGAAGTTGTCCGAATATATGTACTCTGTACAACCGCAGATAAGAAAACCTTCTTTCTGTTTTATTTTTACACCTCACATATTTGACATTTAGGATATATTTTTGTACACATTCACTACACATCACCATGAGAAATTAAAAATCACTGTAAATGATTAATCACATTCCACCGCCGACAGCTTCCCTTGCAGCTACTATATTTTGTCGAAGACTAACTAGGTTCTCTGCTTTTCTCAGGAATGGGTGGCGTAACAATTCAGTAGCTGTTGCACGCTTCTCTATATCTACCTCCAAACATCGATCCAGGAAGTCCTACAATATATATATTAACATAATATTCAGTGATGGAAAACTGCATTCCATCACAATTTACTGTTTTGTGTTATGACTAAATTTAATGTCATTTGATATTATCTGCGATTATCAATTTTACCACACATGCACAAAAAGAAAAGAGTTTGAACCTGTAGATCTGTCGACCACTTGGACTTGTTTTTCACATCTGGTTTACCATTCGTTGCGATCAAATACAATGCCCTTAGTGGCGTCTCATTCAAATACGGTGGTTCACCCTCCATCATTTCGATTATCATGATACCCAGAGACCAGATGTCCACCTTGTAGCTGTAATTTTTTCTGTAAAATACATGTGCAGTAATGTAGATACGAAGATTTATAGTAAGATAACGCTCTTAATCAAGGAACCCATATTCTTAATGAGCTATCCTAGAAGAATCACATTCTTTTATCCAGCAAATTCTTAGGAGTACAAAATAGTTATTTCGCAGATACAACGACCATTACAAAATTTCGCAATATGTAAAACACACCTTGAGACTACTTCTGGAGCCATCCAGTAGGGCGTTCCCACCATGGTATTTCTCTTATCTCTATCCATTGTTATCTGAGCGCAGAATCCAAAGTCTGTCAACTTCACTTCACCATTCATTCCCAACAAAACATTGTCGGATTTGATGTCTCTGTGTATGATCTCTTGACTGTGCAGAAACTCTAAGGCCTACGAAAATAAATCAACGTACATGTATGTCAAAACTTTTAACGACAATACATTGACATTTTCTCTTATTGTTTCTCAAAATATTTTTACTAAAAAGATATATTGACTAATTAAAATATGTGAAGTTTTTAACGACATGTATCTAATCTTTTTTGTAGATTAAACATACTTTCGACGTTACAGTGGTTAGTAAATTTTGTTGCAATTTCTTGTATCGTTTTCTGCTACAAACCTTTAAGCATTCTTTACAAATCCCAGCTATTTGTCCTTCATTTAATACGGTTTCTGTCACAACATCAGTAAGTGCACCGCCTTCTAGATACTCCATTACGACCCACAGTTCGTTCTTCTCCACCAGATAACTACAAATTAATCGAAACTTAAATCTGTGTCTCACAGATTTGAAAGCAGTTCAACTATTTCTTACACATGAACCACAATTTACCATTACTGAGTACATAAACTTTGGCGGGGAAGGACCCTTATTTTCGGACACTTCTTACCATCATAAATTGCCAACTTTCATTAGACACTTGACATACCACATCAGTTCACGCATTCCAAAAACACATTGCTAATAAATACCATCGCATTATTAATATATTGTGACATAAAAAAATATGCTACACATATCCATGTATTCTGCAATTTCTATTGTTCTCATTTCAGTACATGTACTTTACTAACCTGTCAAGATAATTGACAATATTGACATGTCTGTGTATCTTCATAACTTCGATCTCCGTGATAATCAACTCCTTCTTTGGCTGGTTGTCTAGGTCCATCACTTTAATGGCTACCACCTTGCTACTACGCGAATCCTTGGCAGCTTGTGTATCTGTGGCCACTGACACAGTTCCTGATGCACTAAATTTAACAACAAACAAATGACATTAGGAAAAAAGATCTGAAGATGCTCCCACTGATTTGTTACTTTCCCAGAAGTTATTATTGAAAGAATAGAATGTAATATTATTAAAACAATAAACATGTATTCTTGACGGACAACAACGCCATATAGTACCACATGACATTTTGGTGACTTTCATGTAATTCTAAAGATTAATTGAGGGTACATTAAAACCATAACAAAGAAAAGTCCTAAACAAATCTACATGATAATGCACTCACAACACAGAATTCAATATTTAAAATCCTACATAGTTTCAATCATTTCTGTATATGTGCGCTTGACCCATCAGACTTAATTCATGAAGGTCCATATTACTGCATGAGGTCTTTACACACATCACTACAATGTTGTTTTCGAAACTGATAGCATACAGACTACATGAGGCCCTGTACATAATCTGTCAAAAGAACGAGTGTCGAGATGGATAATCAAAATGTATAAAGCATGTCTAAGTGTGAAATAATAAGACTTAGACGGTTTTATTGAGTGCTGAACGTATGTACATATGCATGTGCGTCGTTGTGTGTTCCCGGCAGCACTGGCTGCTTACTGGCTGGGTTGACCTTTATACTGCCGGTTGACCTTTATACTGACGCAGTAACCAAGGCTACGGGTAAACAGAATAGACCAGCTGTACGTCCCTAGATTAACAGGCTAGATTGGAGGGAGACTTCACTTGGTTATTTGGTGGGAAAGAGGGCAGGTTGTTACACTAACAAAAGTGACCGCTAGACAAAGCATTAAAAAGGTAAAGACCATTTCCCTTTGTTGGACCTGGGTCCATTTGTGGGGCCACTGATTATTTCTCTTTTAGACTTTACGTGACCTGCACCATGGGTTTTAAAGCCAGGGTGGATCTCTCTCCCGCTCTCTTTTTTGCTGGTATGCTGTGATCCCAAAGGTCAAGTCTGGTGCTACACCTGCCTTCTCCACCAATAGGGGTGTACACTATACATGTGTGTACGGCAGGCTTGCCTTCCAGCCATCCCTCATGCAAGCAGAGTTGGGCACTCAACAGTGGTGCTCGAACCCAGGTAGTCCATACGATTCATTATCAACCAAATATTTGTTATCATAGTTATTCTTGAACTACTACATACATTTTTGTGCCTTAGTGGCCTAGGATCCCATCATATCCATGCAGTATGCCTCAAACACATCGAATACTCGAAATATGGTACTTTCAACAGAGCATGCACAGTGAAAAGGGTGCTCAAATTGATATGAAAGGTAAATTTTCGAAATAAACAAGGACCGTGAATTTGACCTTGTAATCAAATAAAATAAACTTTTAATTTTTGGATATTAACGTATGAAGATGTCTTTTCAGCACCTGAATGCTAAAATTTACTTAGGCCGAGACTTTTCTTATTTTACTCTTTGTGCGTGCAGGTATCACACATTTTAAACTGCTCCATAGCAAGTCCCCCATACAATATTTTGTGGAAACAGAAATCAAAAGATGACTTCTTACACTCTTTAGTGTGGTGTGTAGAACATACAGTGTTGTATAATGGGTACATGTGTCAAAACCATGCAAACTTACCATCTTAATAACCTAGCAAACTGCAATGAGTCATTACACTACATGTTAAATTGAATTCCAACAGCTACTGTCACTTGCAGGAACAGTCTATTTTCTACTTAACACATGAGGCCAATGCCATAAACAATTGTTCAATGATGTGAACGACTATAAAATTCCAAAGGAAAAAATCATGTACTTGAATATAATTTACTTAATGCACTATTTCCTTGTGTGTCAAAACTAAGTCACATAGAAACTTACCCCGATCCAACCCGCTTCTGGATATTAAATCTTGAAGAAGGATCTCCCGAATTCACTATTTTTTCTAAAATTAAAAGATAAAATATATGTGAACATGTACATGTATTTGCCATTTTACACATATTACAATTATGTTTACACGTGGTAATCTCTATTTTTACGTGGATTAATTTTACGTTTGTTATGGCATTAATTTTGTAAAGCACTTTTATTACAATTTTTTGAGGTCAGGTCAGTTAAAGGTAACATGCATACAAAACATTATCTTAAGTTGAATATGTTTGAATATAAAGTCTGCATCTCAAACAAAAGGGCAACACTAACTTAAAGCTGCAAGAATTTCTTCATCCGTCATCTTCTTCTTCTTCATAGATTTTTTACGCATAGTTGGGCCTGGTTTATCCTTATGGTGATGATGCGGTTTATCTCCACTGCCATCTTTCGGTGTACTTATTGCAACTTTAGCCAATTTACTTGTATTGTCTTCCACTCGACTCTTAGGTTTTGGTGGGATCGGAGGTGCCTGCTTCTAGGAGGAATAGGACTATCAAGTTATCTTGTCAAACTGTATCTATTCAAGAGATTAATAGAGATTAACGAAACTAATAGACATGTGTACATTTACATTTTTTCTTAAACTATTATGCTACACTTCGTATAATTTTCGTCTATTGTTTCTAATTGCTTAAGAGCTCATGAATGTACTCACGTCAGCTGCATTGTTATTATTCAAATGACTGGTTTTAGTATGTAGGAATGACTTTGGTGGTGCTTTCTTTCCGCCATCCTTGTCTTTGCGAGGTTCAGGATAGGTAGGAGACGTCGGCGTTGTTGATGGTGTCTCATTTACACTTGATTTATCTGAGACATCGTCTTCATCGCCATCATCATAACCTGATTAGCATATAATGTAATTGTACAAACCGTGCACATGTACACATACCGTATTGTTCCTAAGTAATGCGCCCCCTCTTTTTTCATCAAGAAATTAACTAAATGGTGACCTCATTGACGAAATTTATTTTGTATGAAACAAATTCGTATCAAGTATTTTGTTATATTCTCTCTAGTCACACAGAATATTACACTTTTGGCTGAATACAGTGATCCAGATGCTCTTTGTTTCAATATAAAATAATTTAATTACCTTGATCGAGCTACGATGCTCCAAACTTATAAAATGTTGCCATCCTGAAATTTGTCTTAGCACCCGGTGCTTTATTCAGGAGCATTACGGTACATGAATAAATCAATCCCAAAGCGTTACAATCCTTGTTAACACAACATCTTAACTTCGTGAACATGTATCTTCAAATATCTGTGACATACTGTTAAATATGGCATCCATACCTTCCACTATGTCCTCCATAGAGTTTGTGCCCATGAATTTGTTGTTATTTTGCCTCTTGACCGAATGGTCGTAGAGTTTGAGAGCGTCCAGCACGGCATTGGGATGTTCCGTTTGTTCTTTTTTACTGAAAGGTTTGCAGACAAAGATCTAATTGTACAAAATTATTAATTCTTAATTTGTCAAACAATGGAAACATGTTTGATATTAATACACACATTATGAAATTGTACCGCATTTCTATCAATTAACGTGCACATTTTAAGGACCGGTAACCACTCATCTTCGTGATAGGGGCTATGACCTCAAAATGACCCTTGCCATACTGGAGTTTTACCTACTGTAGATCCTATTTTGAGTGACACCCTAATTTTTCAGGACAAATATGCCGTAAAAGGCAAGTATGCCGTACAAAACAGATAAACATGAATAATAAGGATTCATTTTACAGTGACACTACCGCAAAAAGGTGCCTCTCAAAACAGGTTCTACTGTATTCATCTTGTCAAAAAAGGATCAAAATTTACTTTGGGTCAGGTACAATCATGAATGGCAGATCGTGGTCCTGGTTCTGGTTGTTTTGTGCCAGAAGTTTGCTGCACGTACTTTTGTAAATTCAATAAAAGGTCACGGTCATTTCAAGTTCAAAGTTATCGCATGGCTATGGTCGTGAAACGACACATTTTCTTTTTCCAATTTGTTAAGCGTTCTAATGACAGTTTACGAGCTGATAGCTGAACTTGATCTGAAAGGAATTTTCTTCGTGCGTGGATTTATCACACCGGTGATCATGACATTTTGACAGAATTTTCCCGTTTTCAGACCTTTAAGATTTCTACATTATTACACAATGACTACCAAGACGGAGCCGAGCACATTAATTACGTGGCAGAAATACGGTACACTAATATGACTTTCTTGTTCTTGTAACTTTTTACTTTCACTAAAATTCATTGTATTAACCTTAATTTTTTTTATCAACAGTGCTGGGCAGCGATTTTCCTTGGGTACACATTGGCAAGATGCCAATATGACCTTGTAATATCACTAAACTTACATGCAAGCATTGTGTCAGCAACGTAAGACATACTATTAATACTATCATACATGGAAGTTCTTTGTCACAAGTCTCTAGTCAAATATTAAAGTTGCATCGCTGTCTTTCAAGTAGCGTACACGAAAGTCAACTTCTAATACATTTATGTCAGTGAAAATACACGTTCCGGTATGTTTTGTCAGTACGTGTCAAAGTGCTGAACATATGCCCCAAACAGATCAAAATATTTTACTGGTACTGTTCGAATTAGGAACAGCTTGCAAATCGTACTGTCTCGTCGACTGTCATCTGAGTCATGACTTGACAATTCAATTTCAAAGCTTCCTTATTTTTCCATGTGACAAAGCTTCTTCCTATGTTTTACATACATTATCCAACATCTTAAACGGAAAAAAGCAAGTTTTCCTGAAAAGGAAGAAATCGTGAACGTTAGTTTATTAGGGGTTCCGATGGGATCACAGTTAGTTCTATGAGCAGCAGGGTAGGTAGCACCACTTCAATAATCCGACCCCTTGGGCTACCCACACTTTTTATGTGCTGGATTACGTTCCACTGCTTGAAATTGTTCAGTTATAAAATTAAAATTCTCCCAAGATGTTTTAGTATCGTGTCTCTAACTCCAATTTTTTAATTTAATAATTTCTATTTTTCACAGCAGTATAAAACGGAATCAAATAAAAAATTCTGGACTTAATTTTCACCTTAACGCGTGCATAGTTCTATGAAATAAAACTAGAAAATGCTATCGTCTCAATTTTTCCAATTAAGAGACATTTTTTCGTAAATTTTATGACAAACTTACATTATAGAGAAATTAATATTGTACTCAATGTTCTTAAAACTTTATGATTCGATCTATCTGCACCAAAATATAAAATGTCACGTCTTTACGATAGCAAAATAAATGTTACAGATAACCAATTTCTGCATGCCACTGTGATTCAGGGATTTCAGTCATTAAACTTCGGAAACTTGCACGATAAAGTCTAAAATAATTTTAATAGCCAAACTGCTCAACTTTTTTTGGTCGTCTTTATCGCGACATTTATTTGTGATCCAATACAATGATAGCTTTCTGTTTGTTTGCTTACTGTTATATGTTTTGCTGCCTTTGTTTAGGCAACAGTCGTAATCATATTTCCCACTATCTCAACCTTTAACCACCATAAAAGTAATGCATGTTAATACTACACATGTATTACGTGTACAAACATGTAATACATGTACATGGCCATGAAGCTACCAAAGAATTGTTTCTTAATTGTTACGAGTTAGTTATGTCCAAGTGTAAATAAGTGTTATCAACTAAAAATTATAAGTGAAATAAAAACATTTAAAACTCCATACTATTCACAAAAGTATTGTCTCCCAAAGTCACTGTGGCATGATTCTCGAGATTAAAGTTGGGTCCAAAGAAATTTATACGCAAAGAAATAATTAAATTCCATTGTAGTGTAAAAGGCCTTTAAGAACCAGACAAGTGGAGCATTGAATCTTTTTGCCCGGCAGCAAAAGCTAGCTACAACTATCCGTTTACTCCTTAAAAGTTAACACCATGACATGGTCACTCTTGCAAATATTTTGTCTATTTTGATAACCACACGGTCATACTCATGCACAAAAGTCACAACATCATTTACGAAAAAGTAAACATGTCGGAAGTCCGAAACACATTCACACAGTGTCTTTACTTGTAAGGCATACATTCGCCCATTCGTACGCACACGCTTAATTATATGTCCGTTGATTTGATACTTTTGAAATCGAATAGGTCCTAACAGTATGTGACAATTTTTTGAGCAGGTAACTTTGCTGACGCGAATATCAACCCAGTTGTTATTTACGGTCCACAGGCGAAAAGCACCATAATTGTTATCGCGAGAACAAACTCTTCTTAACTCCCCAAAAAATTACATCAAACAAATTTGTGCACGCAGACTCAAAATTATTTGAAGTTTCCCTGAACTTGTAATGATCATCTGGTATTGCTACATGCATCACATTGCAACTGGTTGCGTTGCCTACTTTTTCAAATTCTATTTGAATCCAAGTCATATTGGAAGAAATTTTGCATTTTGTGCTACATTATCGTTCAGTTCCATTTCCATGTTAGTTTTCCTCGACATTGTGTTAATTTGGTGAAATAATACGAGGAAGTCACTGATTCATAAACACTGTTGTACACACAATTACGATTACTAAATTTTGTTATTTGACAGTGAACATGGTTGTTAAGAGCTCAACTGACGACCAATATTAGTACAAATTTTGGTTAGAGTGTCAAATAACCTATAAATGCACTATATGCATCATTACAGAAAGCTAGTGATAGTTGTTAGCACATGCAGTTAAGTGTTAGTGATAGGCATTCTCTACAAGCGCACAAAGCAAAATTAAGTGACAAATAAAATCCAATAGGTTAATGAATACTTCTAACTAACTGAAGCTGCCGAGTAACAGGATACAAGGAACCTTTGTTACACTTCAGATCAACTGTATTTTGATGAAGTTTCGACAGTGATTATTAGTAATTTCAAACGTTTCATAGATTGTTGTAACGATGTTAAGATACTGTGAGACACAGTATAGAATCACCCGATTTGAACCACATTGAATTAGTAAATCAATTCTGTGAAAACGTTTAAGAAATAGTTAAATCTGAAGTGAGTACCAGATTCTACCAGCGCCCCACGTACCTGATTTTGGACGTTTCGAGCCACATGCCCCATGCTGGCGGCAGGCCCATGAAGTCTCCGGTATTGGGGTCGAAACCAACGTGAATCTCATGTTTGAAGCCTGTTGGTGAGCTGATATCAAGTGCCACCCCGGAATCTTGTTGGTTTATATGGAGTTTGCCTTTACTGGCACGCCTGAAACCAAATAACGACATGGCGGCCCTGGGTCGTCTACTTGGGTCACTCCGTCGTGAACTTGTGGCGATGACACACGAGCAAACTTAACGTTTCCACCACCAAATGAAGCTGGGCATTCACTGCATTCACTCTAGTGACTCTATTATCAGAGGTAAACATGCGGGTTATATCTTAAAGGTAATGTGTACTAATACTGCAGCCATGAGTAATACTGTCTTACACGTTTTCAAGTGAGCTTCTGAAAATAACACCTGTTGCATTTAGTTTGCAAATCATTTTGCACTAATAAACAATCGATTTAATAATGCAAAATATATAGTTAATACTGCACATTAGCTTCAGACTTTCCTTTAAAGACTGCAGTCATATTCAAAAGTTCACTTTCTTAATCATCTGTAAGACAATATACCAATGCTTGTTTCTAAAACTGTGTGTTGCGTCAGCAGGGTTGGTGTCATAAATACATCTGCATAGGAGCACTATTCACGACCTGTTTGTATGCAACTGGAAATTGAAATAAATAATTAATATGTTGTACATGTACTTGTCTCATGAAATAATGTGAACAACGCTTCATTAGGGGCTAGACGTTCTCTTAGATCACTTACTCCTTTCAAATCAGGATCCAACAAAAACGTTTTAGCAAAATTGCATTCCTTTGGTCGCATTAATAAATGGACGTCATTAATATGTCCTTGTTCACATTACTCATAACTACAAGTTAATAAAATGGGAAGCTCATGGATGACATGTCACAGGAACTCTTATTTCTGACCAATTACCTGATATTTGAGCCATCTAGCCACACTTCCCATGCAGGCGGTAATCCTACAAATTTGCCAGATTCAAAGCCGACATGCCACTCGTGTTTGACATTAGTCGGCAAAGAAATCGACATATCAGCCTCGTCAGCATCTGGACTGGATACTGATTCAATCTTGTCCTGAGTTTTTTTCTTGCCAAAGAGCTTAAACGTCTTGCCCGACATGGCTCTGCAGCGATTGGATACCACAATAAAATTCCAGCTTCACCACTGCCTAATTTGGATGTCGTCACTTAGTCATCAAGCTGCGAATTGGTATATATTATACAGAACACTTGTGATCACTTTTAAAGCACATCATGTAAAATACATTATTGACGGTTAAAATTCCCTGGTATTCCATTATTTCTTTGTTACATTATCGTTTTTGTAATTCAATGACGAGCCACTACAGATCGTCATTACAACGTTAGTATGTACGAGTTTAAAAACAATTGAGGATAAGTAAATTTATGTTGGGCAATAGCATAGACCCTCTCTTTGGTGACGTACAAAAATGGCAAGTATTATTACGTCACAATAATATCTCTGAATACTTTCTTGAACGATCGTGTACTGATTTGATTACATCTGTCCCTCATTAATAAGATGTATGCATGGATTTTACCAACTCAAAAGATTTCCTGACACAAGGAACTGTCATATTTTGACCCACAAAAATTTCCCCAACCCAAAATTGAAGGGCAAAATTTGATCGAAATCGTCGTGGGATCCATTCATTTTCTCTGCAGAATTAAACCTTATAATTTTCTTTTACTCTAGAATCCACTTTTAATTAACTTAAAGGGTGTTAAGTCACTTAAAAACCTTACCAAATCGTTAAAAGTTAAAAGCCACTTGTGGAAACGGAAGTAGAATGTTCACGTGAATGTGCGCGAGAAGGAGTGGGCACTTGTCTTTGTGTTTACTTCAAGTTTTGGAGAAAAATGTCTTTCTTCATAAGATCCAAGAATAAATCTAAGGATTTATCAGGTGCAACGAAAAAGGTAACACAAGATTATATCGTGAGATTATCATAGACCATTTGTTATTACTGAATGAGATCTGTGAAAGAAGTAAACTGCCTTCAGTTGATAAAAACACTTATTATCGCCCAAATTTTCACACGTGAAACCGAAGCATTTAAATTGTCCAGTTCCTTTTCTTTTCGGCCATGGAAAATACAAAATGACATTTAAGTGTTTATCATGGCCAAAAATAAAAGTATGACATGGACAACTTAGTCTAAATACCCGTGCGTGAAACACGGGTTGTAAATGTGGAATTTTGTTCTGTGTGTAAGGTATCACCCCAATGTAATGAAATTCGTTACACATAATGAATTTCAATAAAAATAATGATTTTACATCTGACATGACCTTGTTTTGATCGGGCTATTCAGAAGGTGTGATTCCATGCTGTGATTGACATTAAATTGTAAACATCCCATCAAGAAAGGAACATGTTTTAAATTTGGGTACTCCCTTACTGCCAGTAACAAGTATATACAAATTGGAAATACCAACGTGCAATGAATGCATGCATTTTAAAGACTTTTTTATGGTAAAGGTTCATTTTATATGCCCATTTTTTGTAATTTAAATTCATTATGTGTAATGAAATTCGTTGTGCATAATGAATAATGAATTATACTTAATGAAATTCATGATATTTGAGGGTGAACCCTTACTAATTAAGGGATCATCCCTATTTGTCAAGCAAGGACATGCAATTTAAAGTATGTAATGGCAATGCCATAGTACATTGTAATGTCACATTATGTTATTTGATCTCCTGCAAAACATCAGATGTCTGAGCGTAGCTTCTCTCCATAACCGTCTCTGAATGGGGGGAGCGCTTTACAAGTTTTAAAAAGTACATTTTAATAAAATAACACAGGGAAAAAGTCGCAGTTACAAGGAAAACACAGAGAATTTTACCTTAGCCTGAGCGTGGCCAACCAGAAAGTAATATTCTTTACCTCGGCGTGTGAAGGTACAGCTGATAGAGATGTCAGCTTGCTTAATTTCTCGGCTTAAGCTGGCTTGCCTATGTTGGCTTAAGCTACAAACTAGCTTAGGCCACATGTGGAATCGACCCCCAATTCCCAACCCCCAACCCCCAACCCAGGATTCGAATTTTTGTCCCGAGTAACCCTGGTTTGTATGCCACCGAAGGTAGGTAGAATGTGGCAATTGGGTGACTACTAATAGGACCACTAAGTTTAATGTGGACATTGACTTATAAAGGAATTAGAAATTTATATTGCCCACAGTATTGCACATAGACCCCCGAAAGGTGCAAACATCTACATGTGTCAGGCCATTCTCAACATAACACGGAAACGGTGAAAATTCCAACTTTGACGTTCAAACCACAGACCTGTGGTGAGTCAAATGTTATAATGAGAGTATATTGAATAACTTTTAACACTATAAATAAAAAACATAGACCGCACGTCGAGGTTCATGTCCATCAGGACCTATGTTTTTAATTGAATTCTGTTTATTTACTACAGGGGAAAAGGAAAGGAGACAAACCCATCTCAACAGAAAAGAAGAAGACCAAGAAGAGGCGTCTCGTACGATCTGAAGACGAGGAAATTCTGAGCGATTCAGACGTTGAAGTGTAATTGTTTTAATCCAATCATTGTCGTAACCCTCATCGTCTGTGCTCACTTACCATGAGCACAGTCTTGATAATAGAGATTCGACACGTTACACACATATGCACCGTGTCCCATCTCATAGCCAAGTAAAAATTATGTTGCTGTCACCTTTATTCTGAAATTGTCAGCCATGTTTGTTTTGTTTCTTTGAACCTTTCTCATGGACAGGCAGTTGATGATACCTCATGCTTAACTATCTTTTTGCCTCTACATGTATACCTCTTTTATTTTTTGTAAAAAGTATATTGATACCATAAATACCTATAAATACCTGCCATATTTGTGACAGCCATATTTGTGTGTGTGTGTGTGTTTACAGATATTTGATCCTGGGTGTTTGATCCATGTAACATTGTGACTAAGTTGTCATTGTTTTCTGAGATTGAGGTCAGGTCCATCTAAACCAATTTTTTATTACTATTCACCGAAAGGTGTGCGTGTTGTTTATTGGGTCAGTATGTGAAAGATTATGAAGCCAATAATTGGAAGAGAAAAAAATTGATAAGGTTCATAACAAAGATAAATATGAATTTTACAGTTAAATCTGCATTGAGCGTACGACCCGTTCTCCAGCAATCAGTAAACTTATCGCTCTTTTCAGTGACGGTGCAAAAGCTGAAGAAGAATATAGCTCTTCAGAAGAAGATGAAGAAACTCCCCAAGAGAAACGGCTTCGTCTTGCCAAGAAGTATATAGAAGACCTAAAAAATCAAGGTATGAACTTGTTGCCCGTTGGTCGTATTTTGCACCTTTTGTAATATCGCTGCCCCAGATTTTAAGTACAGTAGAATCTGCATCGAGGGTGCACCCTGACTCATAATGTAAATTGACCATAAATGACTAGTGACCTCACAAAGCAGTGATTTTAATTATTTATCTGTAAGAAAATATATGAAACAAGAATGCCTTTCAGTCGAAGGCCCACCGCCCGCTTTGCAAATAGTCATTAAAACGCCATAAAAATTAAACATGAAAGAAATTGCAAGAAAATAGAAATTTGACCTTCAAATGACCTTGACCTTGTTTTTGAGCTTGACCTTGCCCCTGACCTTGACTGTATTTACATGTCATAAACATTACAACACATGACATTGACAAATAACTATAAAAATTGTCCATTTTTATTGCTGTGACCTTGAACTTGCTCCGATGACGTTGGTACTCAAACTTGACCTAGATATTATTAAGATGTACCTCCAAAAATGAAGTTTCTAGGTCAAACGGTTCAAAAGTTATAGCCTGTACAGACAGAGTCACAGACCCACACACACACACACACACACACACACACACACGACTGAAAACATTACCTTCCCGCATACGCGGGCGGTAAAAACAGCCTACATGTTGGCCGTAAATGCCAGGTGGTTGCACAAAGTAGTGGCTTGGTTCTACTTTACGTATACATGTACATGTACAGTAATTTCACATGTCTGTTAACAACCTTAACGGTCTAGGTTCTCGGAAGCACATCACACATCATGAAGTATTGTACAAAGAAATAATAGTCTTGTCTCAAAGAGCGGTTGAATTTTTACAGTTTTGCACAAAATCATAGTGTTATCATCTTCCTCAGCTCTACAGATCAATTGATTTTGCGATGTAGTTAAGTTTATTTCAGCCTCAAGTCATGCCTATGAGTCAAACATTTGATTAAAATACAACCCAGAAAAGGAGTGTTCCTGAAGTAGAGTAAAAAATAAAGGCGTCTTGCATACTACATGTACTTATTACCAAGAGATATTGTTCTATTGCCGGTTTATTTCATGTTTGTAATGTTTGTACCAAAAGGTGACTACTAAAATGTAAGTCACAGGTGTTGATCGCATTATGTAGTATTGTCTTATATTAAAGACATGAATGTACTTTTGTACTTTTGTATGTACTTTTGAGCTCATGATTTACTTCAGCATCCGATTGCAAATGAGGTACGGATCTACACATTTGCCCCCAGAGACATGGTTTGCCCTTCTATCTTTGTCGTTGTGTGTTCGTGTTAGCCCTGAGTACGTGGAAGGTCGTAGAGACCTCAATTTACATGCGCAGGCACATACATCCCACCCAGTTGCTTAGTGAGAATTAGGTTATTGTGCTATACTTTTAATTTATCAGCCATATTTGTAATTCGCGGTGTTTCGCTCCATCAGTTTACCATGTTGGATTCCGATGTTTTTGTGCACTCGTTTACAGCTCTGGTTCATAAGAACCTGTGGTAGATCCATGAAAATGAGTGTCTTTATTTTCAGCATTTATTTTTTACAAAATAATAAACGTGTGAACAGCTGCCTTGGTAGTCATAGATGTTTTGTAAAGTTAGATATATTCCATCACAATAAATACCGTATTTTTTCCAATAGAAGCACCCGCTAATAAGACCAAATTTTAAAGAGATTCCTCTTCAAAATATCTAAAGGCCAAAACATTAAACATTCTAAGACATTTTTGTCACCCAAAAGATTTTATACAAGATATTAATAGCTTGTGACAAAAATATTAATTTCAGTAGAGGTCTGAATTGGAAAAAAATGTTACAGTTTATTTTCTTCCAAAAACAAGGGGACGTGCTTCTATTCGAGAGGGTGCTTCAATTAGAGTAAGTACGGTGTGTCGTATTTATGCAAGTGTAAGGTTAACCCGTTGGATTGTAACATGTACTCTTGTACTCATGGGTTTCGCAAGTTGAATGATGAAATGTGAAATTAAATCAGATCCGAACGCATTTGCACTAGATGTAGGAAGCAAAGAAGATCGAAAATATTGTCCTTTGCAGTTCCGACTTCGATGCCAAGGGACACACCCGCAAATAGTTATAGGGGCTTTGTAGCCTTGAACCGTTTGTCATAGATTCGAAAAGTACTTTCTTATGCTAATAAACGAAAATCGAAGTAAGATAATGAATTCTTCTACAAATAGTTCAACAGAAATTTTATCTATATGTGTTTGTGAAAATTAAGTGTGCTAAAACAAGCTACCTGAGCAATACGGAGCTAAGATTCCCACTTGCATGTCGTCAGGTACAGTATTTCGGTTTTGAACGAAATACAAATTTTCACGCCCAAAAGTGTCGTATAACAGTAAAAGGCAAGGTGTCGTCCAAGGCCGAGTCATTTAAACTAGTCTACACTGTTTTATTTGCAATGGAAAGGTGTCATAGAAGGAAATATGATGCTGAAAACAGGTGCCGTTTAAAACAGGTTGTTCTTTACAATTGACATTTGAATCCATCCGTCACGGTAAATTCATTTGCATCACGAGGTCTGGCAAACCGCCAGACAACAATGTGTAAATACATAGATACGCGATATATATGTGACGCGTGGCTGGCGCGTCGCGCTGATGCACGCAAGGGGAGTACCTAACTTCAAAACTTGGTAGCTCCCTGGCGCCGCTGCAGCAGCTTGCGCACAACGGCGAGCGCTCGTTAAGCAGCGACGGGACTGTCAGTCTACACTGCAGGATTCCGGAATTGCCCTGCAGTGGTGCTATTTTTAGAATCCTGGCCTGGCGACCGTTACGCGCATGCGCCCTGAGTGCTAGTGCGTGATGACGTCACCCCAGGATGATGTCATTCGCTTATGATGTCACCCGCACGTGAGCACGTGCGGGTGGAGCCCTCAGCGCAGACTATAAAACTATACCGCAACACTAGGCATTGTGCATTTGCCCCCTGACTACTGCGTTGACAAGGTTAACACCTTAGTTAGCGTGGTCAGCATACTCAGACCTCTAGGTCCGCACGACTCACTGACGTTCAACTGTCAATCATATTCTTCTTTTCATTTGCTGTTGGAGGAGTGCCGTAGCGCCCTCGCTTTAATTCGTTTCCGTTCATTTGACTAGTGTGCCCCAAGTGCTGCAGCTGGGTCAACACTCCAAAGTAACTGAACTGAAAGGATCAACGCCTTTCGGTTAGCCATAGACGCAAGTCGGTCGCGTCAACGAGACATCGGTGCCCACAAATACATCCCGCGCTAGCGTGCGCGTGACATATATGAAATATGATTAAATATGAATAAATTGGCATTTTAATGGCCCTCAGCAGACATGTGTTGCATGGTGTTAATGCCACGGTCTAGGTGCTGTTTTGTGCGTGTCAGTCTCGTTGTCGGTATTGCAAAATTGGATTGATTGTATCGGATTCTCGCCTTTAGAGGCAAGAATGTCGTTCAGTAAAAAGTTTACACGCAATCTGTGCACTGACGTCGATTCTATAATGTCCATTATTTGGATTTAGTTGCTGAAGGGAATGCAATAACGAAAAATACCGTATTTATTCGAATAGAAACACCCGGTGCTTAGACTAAATTTTATGAGGGGTGCCTCTTTTAAAAAAACAAAGGACAATATTATTCACTAATGCCGCGTAGCAGGAGGACTATGCTTATGAGCCAATGAGTCCAGGACATTAAACATTCTAAGACCTTTTTGTCACCCAAAAGCTTTCATCTAAGATATGTGACAAAATATGACTTTCAATAAAGATGCAATTTGGGAAGAATGTTAAATTTATTTCCTTCCAAAAGCACGGGGTGCTTCTATTAGAGAGGGTGCTTCCATTCAAATAAATGCGGTAGTACATTTTTGTGTGATTGAACTTGATCTAATGACTTCATGTTTTTGGTGGTCAAGGGTAAACGTTGATTATTACTTTGTCGTAACAGAGCATTTATCACATGACCTCAGTTAATCCGTATCAGTCACAGTTTTTGGATGAAATCTACCAATATTAAAATACAGGCTTAGCTTCCTTGATACGACACTTTTGTGATTGAAAAGATGGGTGTCGCTCAAATCATGTTTCACTGTAACAGTTATTGTTTTCGGGAGACGCACTGCCTGATCAGGAATCAGAATGTGAGTTTTTACGGCAGACAAAACATACACAGTACACACCAATCATGTTTTGCAGAAGCATAGTTACAAGTAAACCAAGTTGTCGGACAAAGTCCATCTCCACATGTATGGCATTGTCCTTTTGAGTTGACATAAAACGGTGTCCAGTTACCAATGCTAAATCCTCCGCGTGGATAATTGGCGTGTGTAATAATGCACGGCCAGTAATTCTGTACTAACAGAAGTACATTTGCGAGTGTTCATTTTTCGTAACCATTTGCATTGCATTGCACCGGCATGGAAATCAGGGAATAAAATTGAACTTGGTCCATGAAAAAACCTCCCCAATATTTAAAGTAGAAAAATTTCGGTGAACTTGCGAGCGACGGAATTGTTCACTGCAAGCAATGTACCCATATTTGGCGAGATTTCTCGACCGCGTTAGTATCTCGGGGGTCAATTTCCTTTTATTCAACTGTATGTCCTTTCTGTCTATACTAAGGAATTTGTGGCCTTTCGTAATTCTGGAGCATTTGGCTCGATAAACTTTGCTCATTCTGTGCAACACAATTCCAAAAATAAACTTATGCCAAATAGTCTATGCTGCGTTTTAACACGAGATAAAATGTGTTATTTTGCTTTTAAAGCGTAGTGTCAAAAACAACCTGGGAGCAATGTACAAGGCAGCCAGTAGTATGGTAATAAATGTTTTGAACGGCGTATTTTTGACGAACTAAACTCGCAATGTAAACGACGCTAATTGGTGAAAGACATCTGCATCGTCGTCGACGTTTTTCACATTCCTTTACATTTCACTTTGCGCCACAAGAGCATGCTATTGTGAACAATTACTTGAGTGTGTCTTGATACATTGACTCTTAACATTCCTACATCGTCAACTTATTGGATGAGTGAACTTCAATGGTTCTGCTTCCCTTGACTGCAGCTATTAGAGTGCATGGGGTATAAGGTTTTCCGGCAACTTGTACTTTGGTTGTTTGGTGCAACAGGTTGATAACACACTTAGGGGAAGCATCTAGGGAGACCACGCAGATCGGGAAAATGGATGTCAACGACGTTTTAGTCAAGTATGTGGGTAGTTTTGGCAGATACCAGAAATTGAACTGTTTCCTTATCGGCATGCTGGGCTTCTTCATCGCTTTCTATGCGTATGATATCGTTTTTGCCGCCGCAATTCCGGATTATTGGTGCACGCCACCGGATTTAAATGGCACGGATTTTGCCGATTTATCGGGCCAGGAGCTCAAGGAATTGACAATTCCGAAAGAGGAAAAGAATGGAGAACGCGTTTTCTCTTCGTGCCGTTTGTACGCAGACGATTATTCCGAGAATGGAAATATTTCCAGTGAAGAGAGGAAAACTAAGACTTGCAACAAATGGACTTACGACCAATCGGTGTACAAATCAACAGCAGTTACTGAGGTAATTATACTTTTGTTATTCTACCGTTTGCAATAATCTTTTGAATTCACTTCACTTCGATGAATGTAGCAGACGGTCCATCACATCACTGCAAAAATGGAGAATACAGATTCGGAATAACAGGGCTTATGCCGAAGGTTAAATATGGACAGCTGAAGGGATGGGAGTAATTTTGTGATGTGGGGAAGGGGGCGTCAGTATGGTAGATATGCAATCAGAAGGCTGTCTCATTATATAAAATATATGTTAATATGTTGAGTTTCATTGTATAAATTTGTAACTACAATTATATATCCCTTTACATGGATTGCCGCATTTCTTCTAATTATGGCTCCGATTGCTAAGACCATTTGGAGGGCAGGGTTAGAATGAAGTATCAGAATTAGCTAGTAAGTTTCGTTACAAGGAGGAAGGGATTGGAAGGGGTGCTATAATTACAGGGAACGCGATACTTTCCAAAACTATAATGATGATTAATTTGTCAAATGAAACTAATGATATTATTTATTCTTGACATTTTATTGGCTCATTTGGCTTAATTACCAAAGAGCATATAGAATCATGAATTGTCCGTCGTTGACGTCGTCGTCGTCGTCATCATCGTCATCGTCATTGTCTGTGTGCAGTTACCCTGAGCACACTATTGGTCATAGAGACTTCATATTTTGAACACATATGCATGCACAACAAATATGATGTTACTGTGTCACATTCTTAAATTGAGAGCCATACTTGTTTTTTTCTTTGAACTTTACTCCTGGACAAACAGTTGATGGTACAGACTTCATTTTTGGCAGGTTTATGCATCTATATATCCTCTTTATTGCATGTGAAAATTTTGTTGGTGCCACCTTATTTCAACTTTAGCAGCCATATGTGTTATTTTCTCAAATAACTATTTGAGAATTGATTTTAATTATACTGTCTCTTTATTTGTGTCCAAGTGACATTATGTCCAGTATTCTCCTAATCGGTTTTTAATAGTGCCAAATGAGCCCAGGTCCATCAGGACCTATTTTTATTTTAATAATCACCTATGCAAATGTTTTCTGTCTATAGTGGGATTTGGTGTGCGACAAGACTGAATTGGTAGCAACTGCACAGAGTTTCCTTATGGTTGGAAAATTTATTGGCGTACTTTTGAGCGGATTCATCTCTGACAGGTTTTAAAACAATTTCATTAATACAAAGCTTCCCTCATATCATTTAAGATGATATTGGGGTACCATAAGAAAGCACATATTTGTTCGGTGTATTTTAAAATATGTTTGCCAGGGGTTCTCAAAGTCTAGTTGCGTTGCGAAATTTTTCAGATTTATGTTTCTATGACTTCAGTTCAGTGTTGAAATCAAAAGCCGTATTACCTCCTTCACAGTTTTAGTGCCATTGAGTCATGGTTTTGTGACGTTCGGTCGCTGCACATCGCAATTTTTTGTTGTATGTGGACACAGGTTTGGCCGGAGAAGAGTAGTTCTGTGCGCACTGGTCATGATGATACCCATCCGACTTATGACAGCTTTTGCAGTGAACTACATCATGTTCGTTGCCGGCTATGTACTATCTGGGATTTTTACCTTGTGGATGTATATCGTGTCATTTGTTCTTGGTAAGAATCTTATTTGTAGTATAGGCCCATAAACTTACTTTATGAGCCTATGCTTGTGGTACGTAGGACAATTTGAATTGTGAATCTTTGGAATTATGTTTGTTCTGCAAGTTTTATAATTAAGTTTTTCATACAGTAACTGGTCGTAAACAATTTTCAACGTAGAATGCCCTAAACGTACAAATGGCCTCTTATGTTATTATTATGTTTGTATCATTATTATTTTATCACATCACCATCATCATTATTATTATTATCATTGTTATTGTACAGCGTTGGAGTTGGTAGGAAGCGACTGGAGAGCTTTTATTGGCATCTTAATGGCACTACTCTGGGGACTAGGTTTGGTAACGCTCAGTGGAATCGCCTATTTGATAAGAGACAGATTCACACTACAGATGGTACTGAGTATTCCAACACTGTTCTCGCTGGCCTACTTTATGTAAGTTTATTTAAAAATTTTATGCAAAGAATTTGGTAATGTTTGCAGCTGAAGACCACATCCTTTGTTTTGTCATCAACATACATGATGTGCTGTTACGCTAAGTTGTTTTACTACACTTTAATCAGTGTCATTATTTTTTCTTTTGGCATCAGCTTCTTGCCGGAAAGTCCAAGATGGTTACTTTCACGGGGCAGAACCGAGGAAGGCATAAAACAGCTTAACAGGATGGCCAAGTTTAATAACAGAAAAATTCCCGGAGAAGTGATAGAAAAACTATGGAAAAATCCTACAGAGAAGGAGACCAAAAGTGAAACGAAGGAAAACTTTCTCGATTTGGTTAAGAATCGAGTATTGCTGTTCAGAATGCTAGTTGCTTGTATTGGATGGTGAGTATTTGGTGGTCTCGGTTAAAAACAATTTGTAACAAAACATTTTCTGAACCTATGTAAAATGTTATCTGCCGCTAATTTTACGCCAACTAGGTGGCCGGGTAAAATAATTTTTCAGCCAATATACAGATTTTATCACGTCTGGGATTGACTTGTTACGTGACTAAAAATCTTAATATTTGGTTCCTTGGCATCCATTCTAAGGACCCTGTTGGATCATGATAACACTGCCTGTTAATTTCCAGGTGGAATGTCAATTTAGGCTACATTGGGCTTATGCTTAACACAACCAATCTGTCAGGGAACCCCTATTTGAACATGGCCATAGGGGGACTGATGGAAAGTATTGGATACGTAGCAGCACAGTTTCTAATTAACAGCAAATTAGGCAGACGTGTTACACTCTTTCTTTGTCTTTTCCTTGGTGGAGTTTCATTGCTGATTACGATGGCCGTACCAGTAGGTGAGCCATTTTATTATTGTCCTCAATGTAATCGAAATGAAACAGCATAAACCACATAAAAACTAAGCAAACTTGTATCAATAAACATTTGTTGAAAAGCCTCGGAAATTTGTATATTGCAGACAAGAAAATGATAGTAACGGTTTTAGCACAAATAGGAAAACTGCTGATCAGTGCAGCCTTCGCTATTATCTATTTGGCCACTGCAGAGTTATTCCCATCAACTGTACGGAACTCAGGTCTGAGCGGCTGTGCAACTTTTGGTAAAACAGCTTCTCTGGTATCACCATACATAGTGCATCTGGTAAGTATATTATTCGTGTAGTCAAGAACTACACAACATTGATTGTAAGGCCCCTTCTGCTGCAGCCCTAGATGTAATTTGCATCTAAATTACATACTTAAATTTTAAATGGATGCATGAATGACGTTGGTCATACATTCGAGTGATGGGGCTGTCAAGTGGTGTATGTTAAATTACCTGCCTTGATTTTATCTCAATATTTCAAAATAGCCCATGTCTGTAGAACAATATTGTCGTTGCAGCTGTACAAAATAGCCCATGTCCGTAGAACAATATTGTCGTTGCAGCTGTACAATTTTGACACAGGTGTGTTAACGTATGGACTACAATAAATTTTACGTGCAATACGTTTTAGGGTACAATGAACCGTATGACTCCACTCATAATCATTGGAACTCTTGGAGCTATCGCGGGACTCTGTATTCTCCTTCTCCCAGAAACGAGGGGCAAAGAATTGCACCAGACAATCGGTGAACAGAGGAGAAGTGGGGAAAGGTAAGTGTTTGATCATGTTTATTTTTTTTTATAAAATCAGCTGAGTTGAGACACCCAGTGCCAAGACAAAATTTTGAAAAATTAACCATCTTTACATTTTGTAAAAGAAATGAATCACACCTATATTTTAAATTTGACAGCCATGTCTGTTATTTTCAAAAATGACTTTGACTAAGATTGCACAGATTACATTGTTTATGTTGTCACTGATATTTGCAATTGCAATCTAAAATGCCAAATTAGCTTGGGTCTTATTTTTTAGGCTTTTCAAAAACATTTGGAACTATGACTTTAGTTTTTCATTCATTTTGAATAAAAATGAGTAGTCGGAAATTAGCTTTTAAATTTATTAGTCGATCCCACTGCTTGAGTACTTAAAGGTTGTGAAGGAAATATATTTGATATATTTATTGTTCTTTCAGTGTATTCTGGTGGACAAAACCTGCCAAGGTGACGGCAAATTCTCCTGATAACACAGAGAACGATGGATATTCTCACTTGCTGCATGAAATAAATGCAAATAAAAAGCCTTCCGATGGGGCCATTGCCTAGATGCACAATTGCGAAGACATTTGTAAAACTTTTTCAGTACCTCGTAAGCTTAAAGAGGCAACCTTAAAATCAGTATTTTAAACTATTGTACGTCAGTCGTTTGTGACTAAAACTATTAGTTGCATTGGGTTATTTTGTCAAGAAGCCGTAGGAATCATGAACTGGCTCTCGCCAGTTTCCATTTTGTCGTTTTTGGCTCATTTGGCATAATTGCCAAAGAGCCTGTAGAATCATGAATTGTCCGTCGTCTGTTGTTGCCGTTGTCGTCCTGCATTGTCGGCGTCAGTATCTGTGCACAGCTGCCCTGAGCACACTATTGATCATAGAGACTTCATATCATTCACACATATGCATCTATGTCCCATCTCAAAGCCTAGCAAAAATTATGTTGCTGTGACCATTATCTCAAATTGGCAGCCATATTTGTTTTTTTCTTTGAACCTTACTTCTGGACATGCAGTTGATGATACAGACTTCATATTTGGCAGTCTTATGCATCTACATACCCTCTTTATTTCCTTCAAA
>JBCAUI010114431.1:0-18725 GCA_038406195.1 Haplosyllis anthogorgicola
CCCTTTTTTGCAATCATGCCTTTGATTCTAAAACAAATTGTAAAGACTCTGTGCATCTAAATACAGGGAAGATTTACTTGGAAACTACACACTGATATGGTCTTGATTTGGCACATAAATACTGATATTGGCACCAAAATACAGATGAACAATTGATTTTATTTGATAAAACATACTTGAAATAATTTAGGGAATCATGATCTGTAAATGGGTTTCACATTTTTGTTTGCATGAATTGATTAATGTACTTATTTTCCTGCTTTAAAAGTGTCAATTTTTTTCTCATTGACGCTAAAGTATATAATGGAACTTCAGTGCAAAACGGAACCTTTTCATCATGCGATGCATACCACAATTTTCGAATTTTGATTTAGTCCTTTACATTGATGATATCAAAGGATTTAATTTCTGTGCCATTGACAGCTATTATAAATCACTTCCGGGTTCCATCTGGATTTAGGTTTGAATCCTAACGGTGTTCCAATGGACAGTATAACAGTATACAGTTCCATGGGGAAGAGTGATACAATGATGTAATGAGGGTATCGCAGCTTGTCTGATCATAAAGTGCATTATAAATTGATTTGGTGCCCTAAAAGCTGTCCGTAAGTATAATGGCATTGTCCAGCAATGGCAAATGAGAATTAGTGTCCATTACATGTGTTGTTTTTGATTCAACTAATGGATTTAAGTCATTATAGAATTACCATTGGGAATTGTTCAGTTGGCCTGTCTGTGTTGTTCTTCTTGATCAAAAATGCGAATATTTTCTTGTCAAAAAGACATGACTGTGAGAGACGGTGTGAGGAACATTTGGAGACGTGTTATATTTGTCACATTTAAGAGCTGGAAAGTTTGTTTACGTTTTCTACAGGCAAATTTCTACAGTTATTTTGTAAACTGACCAACTAATTTGACAATGCACGGGAATTTGTTCCTGACAGACTTATCCTCGAGATTCTGAATTAACAATGGTGACATTCTTTCTAATTTTCAGAGTGTTGTCAGGCGCGGTCACTTCTACTTTCAGAACAAAATGTTGTAGGAAAATTTATATGAAATATTAAAAAATAATTGAGTTGTAGAAGGTGCAAGAGCAGTGTAAACGCCTGCGCCACGTGGTGAAAAAAAATTAGTAAGAAATGTAGGGGCGGTCTATGCGCGGACTGAAAATTAGAAAAAAATGTGACCAATAAATATATAAGTGTGAAAGGAAGTAAAACAAAATTGTGTAAATTCGTAGACGAAGCTTCGTAGATGAGTAGATGAACTACGAATTTCAAACATCAATAGAAAAGAGTAGTTTTAAAATCACATAATACACTAATACACTGTTCAACTAATTACAGCTGGTTTTTGAAACTAGTTGCTTAAATACAGAAATCATAGTTTTTGCAAATGAATTATTCAGTTCAGGTTTGAGTAGTCAGTGAACACAGATGTAATTTCGGGCGGCAGGACGGTGGAGTGTCACGCCAGCTCAGAGCCGGGATTGAGGGGATTGCCTGACTTTTAATGTGTTCATCTGACCTTTGATGGCATGCAGGTGGATTTCCATCTGCAGCTGATAGCATTAAAGGACAGGTTATTTTTATTATTGTTCTTCCGTAACACATTCTGTTTAATATTGTTTAAGTGTCATAGCTTAAAGATAATAAATAATTCCTGTTAATTTAAGATAAGAAGCGGACGTTTCAAAAGCAAAACATTGCCAACCATAATGTATTTATTACTATCAGTTGGAAAGTTTGAGAAAATAATTTCAGGCTGCGCTATTGATGAGCATAAAAGCTCAGAGTGAAATTATGTTGTCTCAAAACTGAAATGTCTACGCACTGGTATTTCTTTGTTTTCACTGTTTTTGCCATTTTTATGAAACAAATTGATACAAGTCGCAAACTCCGTAATATTGTTTTGTATCAGCTGAATTCATTTCGTTTTACTCCCATTACATTCCTGAACTCTATTCTGCAACTCAATTAATTCTCGGAATGCGGAAGCGAATTAACATGAAACCAGTCTTCCATGAAAAGCTGTTTTGTGCATAAACATTGTGAACAATGTCATTTCCAAATATTTGAATGTAAATCCCTGATATGAATTTTCAATTAAAACATTCGATCAATAGGATCAATGTTGCAGGAATGGAATTAAGCTTTTCAGAATTTTATCTTTATTTTGCTTTAAAAACAAAACAAGAAAAGTTTTATTTTTCGGTTGTAGTTGCCAATTACCTCCACGACGATAGCTTGTGAATTCAGTTTTGTTGCATTGTAAATCCTGAAGAAAAATACCATTGTATAAGAATAATTTTAATTATATTGGCATAAAATACTCTACAAAACTTGAAATATATTCTACATAATTAATTAATTATCCACCGAACTTCATTTGTGAATACAATAAAACCCTTGTTCAGCAACTGATTTCTGTAGCCTGTAGCCAGTAGCCAGTTTGTTCCCTTTTACTTGTGCATATTGCCTTTGTAATTGAAATGCTTATCATGAACTAATATTGACTACATAAAAGCATTGTCTGTTATCAGATTCCAATTGTGCAACATCATGTAAAGCAAAAAATGAATTAAACTGACTGTTCCTCAGATGGCATTTCTCCTGACAAATATCTAATACATGATGCATTGGGTCTGAGGCTATGTGTCAACATTTATGTCCCACTAAACATTGCAGATTTCTGTCTTATTTCCATATTTTTAATTGAGAATGGATGCCACACCTAAAATAATAACACTAAACATAATAGATAGGCCACACATTTTGCAGAAGATTACAAGTGATCATCTAATTTATATTCATAGTGGGGGAAGGTTTTGCACAATATAGTGAAAGAAAGAACAATGCAATACTCATCAAACACATAACTTAATGTCTCTACAAATGAAAGCATGATTACATTGCCTTCTCTCTTAAGTGTAAAAAATACAATATTATTTTCCACAACATGACTTAACAGCATGTTAAACTGCTCTGTTCATCTGAAAGACTACCCTCTGTTATGGTTTATCTGCTTAATGGATATAAAAAGATTATACAGTTCCCCAGGGTGGAGTCCCCCATTGATGTTATAAGGTCATCACATTTGGGACAATGTCATGAAAGCAACCCTAAAACAATACAGCATGTTCTATCAAGATGGCCAATTGAAGCAGAAAACCATGTGGATTGTTAATGGATTTAATATTAGTATTTCTGCATTGTTTCAAGTTTTATCTTCACTTTCTTGATATTACTGTAAAGTCTACGCTTCTCTTTGTTGGGTGCTGTTCCATAAGTAGATGATAATACTGAAGAGCGCGGGAAATCGCTATCAATTTGAGAACAATAACATTTCACTCTTAACAATTGTATTTCATGCTGTGCTATGCAACAATAGGAAAGTGTAATTTTTCGTATTCCCAAAAGCGAATTTGTAGAAATTTTCAGCTGAGGAAATCCGAATGAAACTTTTGTTGTGTACGTTTCCAAATTGATAGGAATTTCACTAGATGAAATCACGGTTATATTATCAGTATTGTAATAAACAACTAGTTTCATTTATTTATTCAACTTTATGCGTGCAATAAATATCGATCGAGTGAAATTTAATCTGTAATTACATCTGTGATTTTCATGATGTTTTTGTTTGAGTTTAAAAGCCTGAATAGAATAATTCACTTAATGTTGCCTATCTGCTCAATTAAAGCAGTTATCAAGACAAATTAAAACCATTCCATTGTCATTATTTATCATGAAACTTTTAGATTGGATGCCACAAATGTTTTATCTTGGTATATTAAACATAAATAAAAAGAAGTAATAGAATTGGAAAATATCACTCTGGAAATTGTACAGAACAAGATATTCTCCCTGTGCTATAATAATGCCCATTAAGGCACGACAATGAATTAGAGGATTTCTAAAAATAGAAATCAGTACGCAGAAAGAATTTCACACTGTGCATTTGATGTGCTATTGTTAAACTTCTGATACGAATTCTGCGTACTGGAGTGTGCCATCATTATGTGCTTTTCGTAAACCCAAGCTTCGAGAGCAGTACACAGAAAACGTATCATTTTGGAAACGAAGAGAACAAAGGAATTTCACGCTGTGCTTTTGATGCACTATTGTTCTGATACGAATTCCGTGTACTGTTTCACATTGTCGAAAGAAGTTTGATGCCATAAGTTTTTTTTATCAGTGACGTTACATGTATTTTTAAAATGCTTTACATTAATAATAGTTTTGGAAATAAAGATAAAAGAAGAATATGGTAGAAATCCTGAAATGAAGAAAGACACCTACACTCTGGATCGTTGGAAATTAGTACAGCGCAGATCCGTGTTTCTGTTCTTGCATGTTTCAATGGATTTAATCCATCACCCGATGACTTCTGTCAATATAATCTACTTTATGTAGATATGAAGGCAATCAGAACCATTTAAATCATCAATAGATTCTAAAGATTAGCAAATAATTGCTCAGTCTGATCACATATTGGTGCCTAACTATGAAACACTGTGGTAATATAAACATGCAATGAAGTTAGTTCTTTACATATCTCTAGAGAATCTGTCATTTTGCATTTTGCAAGCCGTCTGGTATTCTCACAGTAAAAAATTCTGTTTTGGAACAACAGAAATTTACTCTGAGTGTTTGCGGACATTGAAGCACAGCGTAATGCATTAGTTTTGGTACCAAACGTTACCAGTTTCTGCAATTCATATGTCCACCAACACTGCGTGTTGCAACATGAAAAAGACATCAAGAGATGGGCACTACTATTTAAGCCGCTCCAGTGGCTTCATTCAACGAGTTGAGATTCGTGTGAAGTGATGAAAACAAGAGTGGGACAGACCCCCTCTATTTTCAGACAAAGTTGGACAGACCCCCCTTCATTTTCAGACAAAGTTGGACAGACCCATCCCCCCATTTTCAGACAAAGTTGGACAGACCACCCCCCCCATTTTCAGACAAAGTTGGACAGACCCCCACTGGAATAGGGAAAATGCATTTTTGGCCATTTCAGATCATTTTAGACACTTTGTGAGAACAATATTTCAGTGTATTTTGCCATTTGGCTTAGAATTTCTTGAGAGACTTGGCTCAAGGGAGAAACAGTTCCCTATTCCGTTGAGGGGCGGGAGCGGCTTTGCAATCTGTGATTGTCTAGTTGTTGTGGTATCGATGCAAGGGTCCACAGATGTGAAGAACCCTTCTGTCTGTCATCCGATGTTTACACAGGACTTTGCATTGGAAGGTGAAATCCACTTTACAAATAAGCACACTTGAATCTGTCATCTGGTATTTGTGTGGATTTTCAGATGGGAGAGTGAAGTTGTCTTTGCAGTTGCACAGCCTCTGTAAAACGGAGTGCGCGTAAAACATAAAACAATTTTGAAAAGGTCATAAAAACTGAAATAGTTCTCTTTGCAAAAATGACATTATTATAATAAAGCTTTAAATGTTTAATCGTGAACAAATATTTGAATCCCAATGACGTAATCGATCAGGAACAGGAAATGTATTTTGTCATAAACTAGTGTGCCGTGAAAACTTGTTATTTTGCTAAAGTGAATTAATACACTGTGCATGCCAAACATCTGATCGTAATAACTTTTGATACTTCCACAAAATCATGTTGAAAGTTGGTACAAAAATCAATGTTAATATCAATATCAATGTTAATCGAGAGCATAGAGGATTGTCTTATTTATTTATTTTACTTTATTAGGCATATCAATACCACTAATATAAATTTTAACATAATAGCAATAAAATTATTGGACTGGTATGCTAATTTTCCGTTTATTACTAAAATGAGTCACTAAAAATAGTTACATCACTTAAAATGTTTTAACTTTCCCTGCCTCACCTAATTGGGCAAAGTTTCCTAATTAAGCAGGAAAATAAACAAAAAAATTAAAAGAGTCAATCAAATGCCTCCATGTAACTTCCTTCTTTCAGCATTATTATCAGAGAAATTTCACTGTAAATGATATTGTACTAAATGGGTGTTAAAAGAAATCCATGAGATTTACAGATATGATGTTTCCATGGTATTATTGCAACATGAGATAAAACAGATTTTGTTCTAATCAAACATTCATGCGCATCTGCTGCAATATGGACTTTTATTTACCCGGCTATCGTTTACATCAATATTATGCGTGCATGTTTTTGGTGAGATATGCGAGTGAATGCAAGCGTAATGGAACATTTATATTAAGCGAAATTTCTTACATGATCACACATCGGAATCTACAGGTCCTGAAATCGATTGCATTTTAGGGCAATAAGATGCTGTGTGTTTCACTCAAACAAAAGCGCCTATTCTAGGTTTTTCCAAATTGGTTTAAATAGAATTAGGCTAATTAGGCTACTTTTGTTTTCTGTTTTTTTAAACCAAAATGGCAAATATTGGGGAAAACTTAAAACAGTATGTTCCTAATTATAATAATGATACTGAAATTGATACCAGAATTTTAATTGCAATTAAACAACAATGCATTTCAGTAATTACTATGTCTGTTGAATTAGGCTAATTAGCACAAACTTCTAAAACTTTGCGATTTGCTTTTAAAGAGGTTAGAAAATGAAATTGTAATGCATGGTTCAATTTCTTGTCCCACTTTTTGTAAAATCCATTTAGTGCCATGAGATCCATTACGTTTATTTTTGTACCAAGTCTGAATGTCATCTTTTCCAAAAATCCGACTATGGAAATAATCAGAGAACTAAGAAGATTAGGCTTTCATTAAACTATTTAGGTAGAAATTCTTATATCAACACTATGTCGCTGCTCATCAATGAAGTGGGATCTTTATCTTAATCCTATTCTCGGAACACTCGGGTAAAATTATTGGAACAAATTTACACAGATGTGAAGAACCCTTCTTTCTGTCATCCAGTGTTTGGACAGGGCTTTATGTGAACATGTATAATCCACTTCACAAATAAGCACCCTTCAATCTATCATGTCATTTTGATAGGTAAGTATGCTGGGTATTGTTTAGGATAATGGGATACAAGGCTGTACAGGAGTAGTAGTAGATTTAATAATAGAGGTTTTATGTAATTAGTTAGTAAGAAATTCACATATTTCTAATGATACTGTGTCCAATGCACACCGTTTCACACCTGTATCACACCGTGTGAATAGCAATTTTATACTGTTTGAATTTATCTGTCTACTGGCGTACGGACTGGTGGTTTACTGAAAATGGTTCAATCCAGGCATCATTACTTAAATTAGTAAATTTCAGTCTAATAGGACACATCAGACAGATAAATGTTTTACTTATTTGGTTGTGAAAGCGAAAGTCATTTCATGTTACGTATTTGTTCAGCTCATGTAAAATCTGCTTTTTTAGAGTAGAGAGTTCTGTTCCAGTCTTCAGATGACAACAAACATCTGCTTTGGTATTGAGTCATCTGTTTTCATATGAGCTCAGTATTTACAATGATATCACTTACATGCGTGACTTGCAATGTTCAGTAAACACGCGTCCAGAGAGAAAGAGAAAACATCCAGAGAGAAAGAGATAACATGTATCAGAAGAATTGTGTAAACTGTTCGGACTGACTATGACTAACGTACAGAGAGATTTTCTTGGGCCGATGGAAATTTTGAACAATTCCCCTCTCCTGGTTCAAATCTGCACAAAAAGTCCAATCTTATCAAGATAAAAACTTGAATGTCCCGAGTTCTGAACAACATCTCAAATTTCTATCAATTTGGTAACATGTAAGAACAAAAGAATGACACCCCGTGCTATTGATGTACATAAAACATAGCATGAAACTCTATTATTCCAAAACTGATAGATTTTTATCTTCCGATGTCCCCTAGAAAACACTAAGCCCTTCTCACCCAATGAAACAAAAACATAGGTCTATCTTCAGTATCACAAAAAAGAAAGCAGCACAAAAATAAAATGGACTCAACTGCTAAATGTGATACCAGTGACAAAAACAGGTAAAATGAGTAAAGGAAAAAACATTTCACAGATTAACGATTCGTGAATTAACATTCGTGTTTGCCTTTATGTCTGCAGGAAACTGTATATAAACATGCAATAGTAGCCGGCAATGAAATCTAATCTGCAATTATCGGCCTGATTTGCATATGTTCTTTGTTTGACAGTGTAAAGTTTGAATGGAGTAACTCAATATGTAATGAATGTCTGTTCAATTAAACCAGTTGTCTGGACATTATCTCAGAATTTCATCAAACAATGTAATGAAATCTGACCATGAATCATAGTCGGGAGGAAAATAATGAAATAATAGAGAGTTGAACAAATAAAGTATTTGCGTCTGGTGCAATTTTATTCGAGACCAGAATACAGATTGCATCTTTTTCAACCGAAAACAAAAATATCACTATCAGCTGGCTAAATGGTCTTCATTTTGTGTCTATGAAAAATGTCGGATTCCCCTTGTACGTCTATGCCACCTATCTAAATATTTCGGCATTTTTAAACATCAATTTAGTGTATACTATGTCTCCATCTAGTATAATCTAATGAAATATTACCCCTTTTCCGCCTGAACAGAAAATGATTATTATTTAGCCGGCTGCTGTACGTTTACAAAATGATAGAAATTTCACTAGCTGAGCTTGAAGTTTTATTATTTCCAGGTACCACTGATTTCTTGATATGTAATATTAGTTATTTTACTCGTATATACATTGTATAGTTTTGTTTGCCTCATTTTGCAGGAATGATAATGCGAAAAGCTTTTCAAAACTTTCATTTTTACCTGCTGCAATAAATTAGAATATAATTAAAACACAACCGTTTCGCGCTGAATCCTTGACATTTGAATTTCCCGTCACGTCTATGACCCAACACGCTCCAACATGCTTTGCCCAACATAATTCACTAAACTGACATGAGCTATTATTTCAACCTTTTCCTTCAGATACATCTTATTGACATAAGAAAGTTCACATTAATCAAACTAATTCAAACTTTCAGCCCAACTTCACCAACCACTGAGCCAAACTTGAGCAGTTTCCTTCCTGGAGTGACATTAATGATCCACCCTTGGCCTTCACATTCTGCAGCTTTTCCTGTCATGTGTTTTCCTGCCAGGTTTTTAGCAAACGTTGGCGTTTTGTTAATTTGAAGAAGTCATGTAGTACTAGAGTTATGAAATTGAAATTTATTCTCTCAAAAGGGTGTTTTAGAAGAATAAGAGATTTTGTTCAGTGAAACAATTTCCTGTAAACAAAATCATTTGTTACCTTCCACTTAGACGACTCACTCCAGCTCCTGAAAGGTAATTTTGCGAACAATCGGCTTTCACGCTTTGCCTATGATTCCAACAAAAGCACATTGTGATTTTCTATTGTTCTCAAAATGAACTTTTGATGAAAGAACGTTTCATCATTTCATCCTCTGGTCAACTATAAATACTATTCATCACCAATATAGAATGGTACATCTATTTACCATGAAGGGAAATGTCATCAGTACACGGAATTCGTATCAGAAATTTAACAATAGCGCATCAAAAACACAGCGTGAAATACTTTCGTTCTCTCCTTTGTTCTCTTCGTTTCCAAAATGATACCATTTCTGTGTACCGACTGGCGCAAAAAATGCACATCCCTATTTCTGCAGTCGGGACGATACCACTAAAAATAAGAATCCATTAGACATTTCAAGTCCTCTCGAACCATGAAGAGAGCTACAGAACATGTCTGCAGCTCCTTCTAACAGTACAGATTTGACAGCAGAAGAGGTCACAGAACTAGATAACAGCAGACATTTACTCTCACGTAACTCAATACAAGTATTATGCTAATTTGGTACGGTCTAGTAAGTTTTTGCACATCAGCTGCTCAACTGGATTTAATTTTGCGACAACACGCAAAATACTTTTCTTGAGTTTATGGAGTTGAATAACTTTGCAGAGACAATTGGGGTTTTCCTATTTGTTTCGTCTACTTATGCAGATTTGGCAGACTAAGCAGGGAAATTTAGACTTGTACATGACCAATAATAGTAACTTGAAGAGGACAACATTCAGTCCTGAACTGAAATTAATCACTCACCACTATCAGTTATTTTACTGATAATAGTATAAATTCCCTGCCAAATCTGCCTTACTAACAGGGGAAAGAATTGGGAAAAACCTAGAATGGTGCTCTCTGATTTTTTTAGAAGATTAAAATAGTTTGTTATCTGAGCTTGGCAATGCAAGTTATGCCTTTTCTGTTAAAACTGGTTATCCTCATCACCAACAGGTTACATTTACTAGTCATGATAGTCCATGGTCAATATTGATGTATGAAAATGTGGTCAAATAACTGATAGATGCGTGTCAATAGTAAAATGTGATCTTTCAACTGTTTATATGAATAATGCAAAGTAGCAGTGAAATAAGATAGGAATGTATACCAATCAGTGGGTTTATTTCCTGAATTACAAAGTGTGCTCTGGCAAGATGTCCATTCGTAATTAGTTTCACCCTTCGCTGTCAAATAATGGGATTGTTACCAAAATTGTACCATTTCTAAATGTAAATAACTATTTCCAAACAGTAAATAACTATTGTAAATTTTAAAAGCTTAGGGTGAGTACAAGACCACTTATCCAGTTAACATCACAAAGATTTTTACCCGGTTTCTTACTGTGACGTCGAGTGAAAGCGAATTTCTTGTAATGACAAGTACAATGCAAGTTTGTATTGCGCTTAGTTTCTATGATGCACATGTTAACATTTTTAGATGTAGTTTTCATTTGTAATCTACGGGAACATTATGAATTTACGCTGAGTACAAGACAAGACGTTATATTCTGTTGTTCACAAAATTAAATGATGCATTATGAAATAAAAACAATTGCAAGAAGGTCCCATGTAACGTTTGCAATAATAGGAGGAAATCCTCTTCATTTCTATTTGGTAACTTTGTAGAAAAACCATGAACAAAATGAAAAGGATTTCCTCATATCATATGATGCGCAGGCTACACTTGAACACAGAGCAGTTTGGGAAATAAGTTGGGAAAATTGATGATCTACTCAATTTCCGTCAGTAAAATGGTTCTTCCGGAGAGAAGGTTGTACAGATAATGAAATAAAACCATTGTTATTGTAAAGCAGCTCGGTACATTTACAGAACAAAATCCCTTATTTGTAGTAGTTATTCTGTATTTAATTGCCTATGGGACTCCTATGGTAGGCAACAGCTTTGATTTCTAGACCTTAGCCATATGGCTTGTAAGATACGATGCTCCTGAGAGGGCCCGTGATTGAATTTAAGCACCATCCTCCTGTACTAGATGATTTCATGGTCTTTTGGGTCAATTAACCACGGAAAGGTTTGATCTCTTTGAAGCTGGTATTGGAATGTTTGGAGTATGTTCTGTACAATGAGTTTGCTGAAATTCCATAATTCTTCATTTTTGTAAGCCTGCACAAGGTCATCTCTGGCAATTGCTTACATGTTGGTAAAAGGGAAAAGTTATTACTTTAAACCCCATATTAATAATTGGTGTTTTATCAGCGTTAAAAGTTCGGCTGAAACCACGTTCCGTTCTATTCGCTAGCTTATATCAGTGAGGCCCAATACGAGAGCCGAACATGAAAATGACGAAAATTTCACGAGTGCAATAAATATTATTTCTTACCCAGCTAAAATGAAAGACAATGGAAATTCATGCCGTGCCTTTCCCATCAACAAAACTGCAACAGTTTTATTGCTTCCAAGCTGAACAATTCCTGCTATTTTATGACCAACAAAGGAGGATGTACATTGGTGCCTTTTGAATACTGAGCCATTTAAATCTTGCAGATGTAGCCTTACTGAATAGTAGCAAATGAGCAATCACTTTACAAACAGACTCAAAGTATACATTTGTAACACATACGTGGTCAATATTGAAATATGAAAATTTTCTGATTGCTTAGGCATCGTGTCAATACTGAGATGTGACCTTCTAACAGTCGCCATGAATAATGCATATAAACGGTGAAATATGACCGTTCACATTTCAAATAATTTGTGCGTTGTCAACAAAACGCTGTATCCTAGTTTGGATTCCATAAAGAATGCATTCGACAGCAAACGGTTTGGCATTAAATGAGACCACTGCCCCTTTTCTGCTTATAACGTGTGACTTTTATGTAAAATGCATTTTATTGCTTCATTACTCTGATAACTTACCAGGATGAATGTGGAAACTGATGCAATATATGAGAACAATAAAATATCGCATTGTATTCGGAGTTGCAATACAAAAGTATAGAACCTGAAATGGATTTTATTCCCGTTCTCTCCTGGTCCTAAAAATAAATGAAAAATCCTGAGCTGATACAATGAAAGAAAAAGTCTCTCATCCAAACTAACATAATTATCATTGTAACAGCATAAAATGTGTTGCAATAAAAATAAACAACTTTAATGCTGTCACCACACAATCAATTGTGACCACAAGGGTAGAAAAGGGAGCTCCCATAAGGTACCGTGTTAAAGTTCTGATACGATTTTTGTACACTGATTAATACTTGCCATTTTGAACACTGATGTGCTACAAATAGATGATGCCAGGAAGCTACATGGTGTTTGCAATCATGCACTTTTTACATATGTTAATTTGATCTTATCAAAAGGGACCAATACTTAGTTTTTAGGTCCCTTCCATCAACTTTGTAAATAGACGTCTATGGGACCCAATAGCCCTGCAACGTTCTAAAGGAAATTGCTTTGAAGTCAACTTCTACAAAAAGTCATTTCTTTAATATCCGTTAACTGAGTAATGTCTGCAAGAAGCTGGAGCACGAATGGAAGAATAGGAGATAGAAACGGGAATTGCTACTCAGTACAATGAAGTTAAAGCTATCAGTCTTGTCAGCATCACAGGCAAATTTGGGTGCAAAGGATTCCATCTTTGATGCAATATTTTGGTAAGTTCATTTTGGAAGCAACAGAAATTCACAGTGGGCTGACATTGGCCTTAATTAACTGAATTAATTGAAATTGGAAAAAATCGCATCAGTACTCCGAAATCGTATCAGAAGTTTAACACGGTAAAACTTCTTGGAGCTTGGAGCTCCCTGCTACAGTGAAACCTCTTTTATCCGACTCCATTTTTTTCCATTAAAATATGATCCGGATTAAGGGATAGCCGGATTAATGAAAATACAGGTTGCCTGTATTAAGGGAAATTTGTTCCCAGGTAATCTGGGGTTTTCCTAATTCTTTACCCTGTTAAATAAAGCAGATTTGGCAGGGAATTTATACTATTATCAGTAAAATAACTGATAGTGGTCTTTGACTAATTTCAGTTCAGGACTGAATGTTGTCCTTTTCAAGTTACTATTATTGGTCATGTACTAAAACTAGTCTAAATTTCCCCTGCCTAACCTGCCAAATCTGCTTAAGTATAGACGAAACAAATATGAAGAACCCCTAATACTGGAGGCATAGTGAGGGATCCGGAGTATCGAAAGCCTTTGAAAAGCTTCACTCTTGATACACAATTGATACTATTACATTAGTGTGTACTGTGAATCTATTATTCGCAAGCAGTGAACACCATACCATTTATCTCTCTATTTTTCCAAGCCCCTGTATTTATGGTGCTTCCAATTGCTTATATTTTATCTTCAGCTGGTTTGCTGTTGTGGTGAACATTAGGCTGATTTACACCTATTAGACATCGACAGAGAAGTCTGAAGAACTAAGACCGGATGAGACCTTTGAAAGACATCAGGTTATATTATCACCTAATGGCTGATAGGCAGCGCTTGGAATTCCAATTCGCCACATTTGTGGCATTTTAGATCTAGTTTTTCTCCAATTCTATTTAGGAAATTTACAAAGAAAGTAAGTTCCATTTTACGACAGGAATTATTTGCAATTCGGCACTTGACTTATTTTTATTAAAGTCTGCCTTTAGAAAATTAAGATTATTTCTTCAATATGAAGTTTTGTTCCTGAAATGTAGGTTTTAAATTCCAGAAGGGAAGGATCAATAACTTTTTGAAATGAGAATTCCCGTTCAAAATAGGAATTCTTGTACCAAGACACAAAACTTGCATCCTTGAAAACTTTTAATTAAACCAATGGAATTTGACTTGTACATACTTCCTTTTGTGTCAACATATTTTACATAGACCCAGACTGAACTCATGGTTCTACACTTCAAGCCTTTTCCTCTGTGGGAAATACAAATTTAAATACTAAAGAGTCATTACTCTTCCAGAAAAGCAGTTTGAGTGTGCAGATTGCAGTACCAACTCTTTTGTTGAGGATGACAAATAGCAGAAAAGAATTCAATTACTGAGTCTGAGCTTTGATAAATATGTACTGAGCAACTGTTTGTAAAAAAGGATGGGGTTTCCAGGATTTTCCAGGGAAGCTACATACATACATTGTATGAAAATAGGATGTCTGGAAAATAATTAAATTTCTTTTTAGTGTGTAACTGTGTATTGAACGTCCTGATTGAAGATTTTGGATTTGAAAGAATGAGATGGGTAGATTATAGGGAACTTTTCGCAATGTAACATTCACTGAACCAGATAATGGTTCAGCTTCAGTCTTCAGATCTTTATTTCATTATAGTGGAATTTCACGCTCTTTCTTTAAGTTGAATATCTCATGCAAAGTTAAGAGGCATATACAGAAGATTTCTCCTTTGATCTTACGGCATACTTTCAATTATCTTTTCGTTTCGTAGGATGAAATCCTGTAGTCTAGGTTTTAGAACAACGGCATTTCGTGCTGTGCTCTTATACTCCCCAATAGCACAGCGTGAGATTCTTAAAATCCGTAGTATTTCTCAATTGATAGAAATTGCCTTTTTTGGACAATGTAAATATGCAGATGATTGGTTCTTTACTCATATGTCCTTGCTTACAAGTTCCGTTAGTACAACAGTCAAAAAGTCACATTATGGGGTTTGCTTCATTTATCTGGAAGATAAACAGATTGGAATTCCAGTGTCACAGCCTTTACTTTGGTCTATGCTACTTTTAGAGAAAAAATTCCTAATACATCGGAAGTTACCGTACACTGACGTTATTTCAGTGTGGGGAATTTCCCGAATCAGCATTTGACGTAAAGGAAGAAGATGCAATTTTATGTTTATGTTCTGTTAAATTATTGTCTGTGGATATCTGAATGAAGATAATATTCAGTATAAACTCATAAATCACAACATGAAGCAGCTTTGATACATTTGCACTGATAAATCATGAATAAACCAAGAGTAAATGGTCTCATTCCAAACACTAATGACCCTGGATGCAGCCAAATTCTAACATCTCTTCCAAAAAAAGCCCTTGTCGTTTGATAGCTACAGTAGTGAACTTTTCACACACTGCTCACCATTTTGTGCTACTGAAAGACACAGCTTGAAATTTTGTTATCCGATTAATGATATACAAATCCTTAGCTGCTGTTTCATCATTATAACAGAACAGATTATTTTCAATACTTTTCTGCGTTAGCAATTTGAAGTTGTGATTTGATTTCTAATGACACGAACAAGGAAGCTCTTCCAACTCCTAATGATCTATGATGCTGGCCAGACTCTCAATGTGTTCATGGTCTATCTTTTCTTATTTGCCAGCAACAACACTGGCATCGCATTTATTAGCTTAATTTGTGTAAAGTCAAGAACAATGGCTTTGCATCTGTTTGAAGGCCAAGGGAAATCAGCCAAGTCATCCCCTCATAGTTCCACACCAAGGAAATTTGTTAGACTGTTTATACACTATTCTTTTTCGTATATTTCTGTTAAACATCGAAATAAATATAGATATTTATGAATAAATTTGATTTGTAAATTTCAACTAGACTCTTAGAAGAACTAAGCTCTTTCTTCGATTAAATCCAATCATAACCAACACCGACACCTGACAGCGAACGTATTTTGTTTTTCGACTTACCACAGTCCTTGAAATTCCTATCAATTTGGAAACGTATGGAACGAAAGAGGAAATAAAGGAATCCCATGCTGTGCTTTTGATTTGCTATTGTCATAAAACTTGTAGGAAATTTTGCGGAGAGCAGATGTCGCATTTACAATTTAATTGACTAAAACCTATTGTTATTCACGTTTTGTACGTTTTACATGTAGGCGTTTGCCCTTTCATCCTTTTTACAGAAGCTACGAAAGCAAAGTCTACTGGCTGACCAGAATCCAGATGAAGCTGTGCAAAGGCACAAAGCCACTTATCTGCCATTATAACTCCATTATATGGAAACCTGACTAGGATTTAAATATTCTTAATGACGGTATCTACATATTCTTACTTTATAGCGTTTAGCTACGTTGTTTCTTTGCTATATATCTTCTTAAAATTGTCTATCCATAGTCAGAAGCTAGATTCTGTGTTTTGCGGAGAAAATAATTGATCGCTAAAAGAATGCTGCAGTTGGTTATTTCCAATTCACATCATAACAGAATATCTGTGCGTAATAGTTAAGACAAATTACTCGAGATGTAATTCGAAATGTTCAATCTTTGGCAATTTTCAGTGTTTTTCAGATAAAAAATCACATAAATTTCGGACCTTCTGGGAACAAATACTTCTATACCGTGATCTTAACACTCACATAAATGCAGTGTTAAATTTTTGATTACAATATTTCAACGATGTTGTTTGTCCCACATCTACACTTCTCATGTAACGGTGTTCAATACAGATCAAGAAATTGTAAGAAAAAGTTTCGGTCTGGAAAATGCTGGTCTATGTGAAGTGCCACCTTAAGTTGATTGCAGTAGTACAGGCAGGCCAATAGATGTCCCTGAACTCACTGAAATTTTGCGTTGAAACTTTTTCATAGGCCTCTATGACGAATTCTTGATCTGAATTAAAGAAAACACAATGCCCCTTCATCTCCACGGTGCTGCAAAATCAACTGAAGTATCTGTATTCATGTTGAAGGACCACTGACTGAAAGGAATTCAATTACCGTCTCAGACGTGTGATAAATATTTACCAAACGACAATTATTGAAACTACAAATGAACATTAACGAAACCAAATGGATGCCTCTGCAGGCTACAATGAACTTGCAAACCATCATTTATCGAGATGCTTTTATGTCTTGTATTTTGCATGTTCATTCTGTTGCAAGTTACTTAAATGTTAAAAGTACTCCATCAGGCTTTTGTGTTTTCTTATTATTTCAATTCAGATTTTTTTCCTCAGTTTAGGAACACTTCAGAAGAAAAAGAATTCTGAGCTGTTTTTATTTCAGACACGCACAAAAGTACAACGAAAATTCTGTTGCTTTTTGTCATTAAACTTGAGCACAACTCTTTATTGCGTAAAAATACAGCCACGATTTCACATTACAATTTGCGAACAATAGAATGTCACACTTGGACCTTGACTATTGTTCAAAAATTCAACAATAGTTATGGAAAAAAAATTTCAAGGTAATTGACCAGTGTTACATCATAGGTCCCCATATGTTTTTGAGAGCAACAGAATAAAATGCTGTTAATTTCAGCAAAAACACAATAATTATATTGTTCATGTCATTTATTGACATTTTCCCTCATTTATGGTGTACCATATATGAAGTTTGTATCAATTTGCATGCACAGTAGGTTAAAGGTTTATGGAATGAGCATTAACCATTGTCTTTCCCGTCTGCAACCTGTCGAGGAAATGAGCAATTACACCGTTAGGATTCAAACCTGAATACGGATGGAACATGGAAACGGTTTGTTTACCAATATTTGGAATGTAAATACAGATGACGCTAATGCATGCACACAAGGATGTCCACCATCTTGTAAACTTTTGTAACATATTTTTCTTGAGGTAAGTTGATCATTTTTCCACTATTTATTCCCATTGTTTTAGGAATAATTATATATAGGGATAATCTTTATATACTGTAGAACATTTTGGCCAATTTCTGTAGGGTAACAATGTATATTTATGTCATAAAAAAGATTAAAAATTTGGGTGAAATTTTTCTGCAATTCCATGTGTTTTGTGTGTAAAAGCATCAAATTTTCTCGTGGAATTTAGAGCTTATGAAGAGTCATAAATAAGTTAATAAACATTTGTGTATGTCTTAGATGCATACTATTAAGAGATTTTGTCTAAATTATGTCTTTATTGAGGTAAAAATTAGGTTTAATGAAAATGCTTTGGAACATAAATACATGTGGTAAATTTGCAACCATTAAATGCAGAGAAGTTCATAAATATTATGGAATCTAAATTCATTTATTTATTATTTACATAACCTAAATACATATTTTTTTGTTTTTATTTCAGAGATGGATCTTTTGTGTCAATATGTATCTTCTGATGACAAAAGTCAAAGTGGAAAATTGGAATGTAATCAAAGTATGTTATTATTTAAATTTTAATTATGTAGAAAAAAAGGAAGGAGTAATATTTTTGATGTCATTTTTGGAATGTCTTTGATGTCTTTGTCCAAATTTGAATCTTCTTTACACTCAGATGATGAAGTAAGAGTGTGTCCTTTTTGAGTTTTAACTCCAACATATTCTTTGCTAGCACTTTGTTTACATGAAGAATGGGATGACATTGATGAAGTATCACATGTAGATGAACAACTATCTGTACTAGTATCAGCAGTTCCTGAATTGGAATCTGATCCAGAATTTTGCATATGCACCTTATCCCAGATTAAATTAATTACATCATCAGATTTAACATATCCATTGGATGTATAGTTAATAAAAGTTATTATACCAATAGTGGGATGTCTATC
>JBCAUI010114542.1:0-18723 GCA_038406195.1 Haplosyllis anthogorgicola
ACTTCTGTATAATCCTATATAAGAGATTGTTAACAGACACTCTGGGCTCTTCAGTTCTAGGCTTTTCAGAGTTCCTTTGTGCTTGTGCTCATTTCATCGCATGTTGTATTACAATGTATCTATTACTTGGGACAGTTCAATAATAAATATGTTTGTGTTTTAAACCTTTATTAGTAGTTGAGCTCATTGACCATTACACTTATAGAACTCGCAGTATTTTAATATTATTTAAAGTTTGTGTAAATTAAAACAGAAACGAAGATTTGAATTTTAAATTTTATAGCACACAATTCCATTACACAGAAATCTTAACATTTTGGAAACGAGGAGCGGTACATCTGCCATTATTTTCAATTTGGGCTGCATTTATATTGCATTAATATAATGTTATTTAGGAGAGTATAGGTTAAGTGCATAATCTAAGCTACAAACAGCATTTTACTGCGAGATGTCACGCAATATACACCACTTTATGGGGCAGGTGCCTAGCGAAACAGCTTTACAAACAATTTATTGTGTCATATACTATGGTGTTAAGTATCATAGATATCCTTAGATTCATCTAGCTAATTCTGGCAGGTATTAAATTATCAGCAAATGTAAACAACTACTTCTAAGGGAAAACGTTGTGCTTACTTAACGATAACACTGGCTAAACATAGATCTAGCTTTAGTTTTTACTCATCAAAAGAGGGCAAATTGTTAAGACCGACTGAATCAGAAGTAAAATATAAAAAGATAGTAAAACAAGAGCAGGACTATAAATAGAAATCGTAATTTGCTTTTAATGTTGTTCATTCCATCAAATGGAGACAGAAAGCCTAGATCAAACAAGACGACAAATCTCAGACGTTGGTGTGCGTCTGTACTCTCTGGGACATCTCGGAAGAATTGTTGTTGATTTGTAAAGGCAATTTGAGACAAATCAAGAAACATCGAATGGAAAGAACTTCTACTTTAGGCTACATAAAAACATCCTCTCCTTGCTGAAGTTTTAGTTCACCAGCTTTACATCCCAGCTTTTAAATATGTTTGGAATGACGATTTCACTTGGAGGAAAACATTTTATTGCAAGCTTGTTAGAATGAATGTTTGGAATGAAATCTTGAGGTGAAACAGGCTTGGAAGCTAGAACTGCTATTTCATTCCAATAAAATATATTCCTTTCGTTATTTAAATATTAGCTTTTTGAAAACTAGTTTCAAAATATGATGAACAACAAAGTCGTTAAATTAAAAAACGATACCTGATAAAATTTTATACGACGCGTTTTTAGCACACTAGAAACTTATTCCGTGCTGTTGTTCGAGTGAAATTCTATTATTCTCACAACGAAATCTTATCAGAATTTCATCCAACAGACAATGGAGAATGTTGAAAGAAAAAGCTCTGTTATGTTTCAATAATTCTTGTCAAAAGACTTGAGACTTCGATTATAGTTACCACCAGGAGTGCTGCAGTCTAGAGACTGTTAGAGTTAACACCAGGGGTGCCACAGGCTTCCCACCACCAGCAGTCATGTGACAGTCTAGAGACTATCCTATTCATTAATTAGAGTTACACGTTAGCATCATTAGTAGCCTTCTTTAATTACTTCATCAGTTCAACTTGCACCTTTCATGAGACTACATGTATTTTTGTACCAGAGTTAATAAACTACATCCGAAGTCTAGAGACTCTCGTTCTAGTCTTTTTACAATTCTCTTCCTTTTGTGTGGGAATTTTAGATGACTGTGCTACAACTGATTTACACTCTTTTGCTGCAAAAGAATAATTCCTACCAACGTTAAATCAACTTTCAACGTTGACTGACCTGTGACCTGTGACCTGTTACTTGTTTGATGTGAATCATCAATAAAAGCAACATAAAACCAGTAGTACATAGAGAACAACGTGATTCCAACCTGAACGGACTTGTGATGCAACCTCAGCTGGCTACATTGTAGTCTTTTTTGTCAAACCGGGAAAGGGGTAATATCTCAATTGTTGCGACAGATGGAGGCATTGCATGAATTGAATTGAACTATAATTAATGTTGAAACAAAAACACAGATGGCATAGACGTAAATCAATGCCCAGGACTTTTGTATGGACACAAAATGAAGACCATATAGCCCTCTGGTAATTTTTTAAGCAATGTCTTGAAATCTTTTGATACAATAACTTTTTGAAAATAGAATAAAACAGTTTCTCAACTGTATTGTAAAGGAAGTGTAAATGAGAGTTTGAAGAGAAAGTGTGCTGGTGTATTGTTGGTACTGCACTGAACCGCTCAACACATCTAATCCGCATTTCCGTCATTCAAATAAAGGTTATTCTGTTCGCATCATTCGATGACTGTAAACAAATTCTGTGTTCTGTCAAGGAAAAGAAATTGCAACACTGACGTTGTGTTAAGTTTACAATAGTTATGATTTGTGTGACTGTTGCTTGATAGATGATGTACTCATACTGAACGCTAAAATGTAGCAAAATGTTACACATTCCTACTTTAAATAGCTTTGGTGTGCACTTAGTTCAAACGAACATAGCCACGAAGTTCATTGTTATCTGTAAATTTATTGTCACTAGTTTCATCACGAAAAATATTTTGCTGGATCAAAAGAACATACTATTTGATAAAACATAACAACTACTTTGACATACGAAAGGTTTACAGACACTTTGCAGGAACTTCCAAGTACTGTGGTGAAATATCAGCTCTTATTGGCGCAAACTGTTACAAAATTGGATTTTATTAGCAACAAATTGCTGCTCTTTTTTGAGAGTTTTCTGTTTGCTAGCAGCTGTTTGTAGTTGTAATTTTGTCTACTTAACGAAGGTATCTGTTTAAGTTGGTGTAGTATTCTCTATGCGTGACAATTAAATTCTTTGCGGTTTATTTATCAAAATGCACCATTTTCACTTAGACTATTACGTGATCTGCCAAATAACAGTATCAATTATTTATATTAAATTGGTCGGAATATTGAAGCCAAAATCTTGAAATTGGCTTGACATTTTTGTTGTGCGTTTGACTTTAAGCCTTTTTGAATCGGTATAATCATGAGATATTTCATGTCGAACCTTCATGCCCAATGGGTTTCCGGTGTATACATTTTCTGATACAAAGTGCGACTCATTGGAGCTTACGTAACTCTGTTTTATATTATTTGAATTTCACCAGTCAAAAAACTGCCCAGGGGGTTCTAAATATTTGAATTGGTAGTTTTGCTGTGAAAGATATGAGTTACATTTGGCTTGTCACGTTACAAACAATATTTGAGTCAAATAATTTTTTGAATGACAGCTTAAATTGAGCAAAATTAGTTTTGAGACATACGTCTAAACCTATGACGTTAACGTGACATCTGTACTGTTAAACCTGAAAAATGTCAGACAGGTCAATCCCTAATGAACCTTTGTAATTCACAGGGTACCTTGACAATGTGTATAGTTGTGTTGAGCTTCCGCAGCTTGAGCGGCTGAGCACACGAGCACCTGAGCTTCTTTAGGGTTTATTATTATTGAATAAAACCAATGAAAATTAGTGTAAATGTTCTCTAGTTATTATTTGTGATCATTTATTTTGGTATAAATGCATAACATAATCAAATAAAACAACAAGATGCAATATTGCTACTGAAACACCTGTTTAGGTACCTAAACACCAATATTGCTGCAGAAACTCAACAAAGTATGCATATTCAAGTATGTAAATTTCTTGGTTTAGTATGTCACATTATTGCTACAGAAACACTTCAATATTGGTACTGAAACAATGTGGTCTTTACTGTCTAAACCATGTGTTATTGAAGTTATTCCAACTGGAACTGTTATGGGTATCTGGGTTTAATCTTGATTACTTCCCTTAACCCTTTCAGCACTTTTTCAACATATGTTGCTACTTTTTAAAATAGCTTCAACACCACCACTTTAGAACACTATGGGTATGTTCAGCATGACAACTTGTAGCTTTTTTACCTTTTGTAGCTATTTTTAGCTTTTGTAACTTTTTTTTTGTGAAGGCTGAGATGAGTACACCTCCTCCAGGACTAGCACCCCCAAGGGCATATGCACAGTCTTGGTCAAGGGGGCATCCAATCCGGATGCTCCCTCCAAGGGCCAATGCCCACTCTTGGTTGAGGGGGCATCCAGCCATGTCCCCCAGGTGTCCCACCCACTTACACACATACTTGCACCTTATTGACCCCACACACAGAAATATAGCATACATGCATGTACATTTAGCACCAGCTATCAACTTTTGTTGCTGTTGGTGGGGTTTAGAAAGTATAAACTTTTGTTGCTTGTGGGGTTGAACATTAGATATGTAAATGTACATTTGTTGTGTGTGGAGTTTGGTACTTGCATGGGCATTTGACCCTGTGGCACTGTAGGGGTTAACATACATAACTAGAACTTATAAAGCAGTTACACACTACCTTGCACACACACACTCTCCTGAGGTTCCAATGCTCACTTGTACAAAATGTATATGTATCCAAAGCCACTCTTAGACTAGGAAAGCTTTTCAAATAATATACTTTATCATGTTTAGAGAAAGGTGAGAGAGAACACTAGCTTAGTACAGTAGATAAAAAAAGAAGAGTGGATATTCCCTACATTGTGGGATTGGATACACAGTAAATTCTATGGCCAGCATATTAAGGGTTAAGCAGCTGCATGTGATAACCTGACATAATTTCAATATTGCTACAGAAACACCCCAATATTTGCACAGAAACACCTAAATACTGCTGAAACATTTCAGTACCAATAACTGAGGTCAGGTGAGTCTGATAAATATTTATGACTACTCATAAACAACAACTGCCGAAATATTTCAGCAGCAATATACGTGCGCGGAGGCTCAACTGCTCAATCTGCTGAAGCTCAACACAGCTTACGCCATACCTTGACATTATTTACATGAATTTCTTTTCATCATCTTTTTCACGATAAGAGCGAAGGTGAGGCAAGATGAGTTAGTAAAATGCAGAAAGGAAACTTAGCATGAGATTATGTTGTTTTTAAAGACTATTTCAGGGATCTTTGATGACATTAGTTTTACCTGCTAAGGTAAGAATGTCAAACGAATGTTTAACTGGGAATTACACGGAAGTGAATGAATGTTTTCTGATCCGTGAACTAATCGTTGATACCACAACATAATCAATCGGATCCGGTTTGAAAATGCTTGGTAGGACCATCAGAGTTCAATTATTTCCTGTGTAGCATTTAAAATTGTCCAAGTAAAGGTTAAAAAAGTTTACATTTATTCAGATTCGTTCTAATAACCAATCAACGAATTATATAGATGTTAAAATAAACATGCACTGTAAAAGATTTGAAACAATGTAACAACGATTTCATGCTGTGCTTTTGTTGCTCGTCAATAGAACAACATGGAATCTCTTTATTCGGAGAGGTATCAAAATATTACTGATTTTCCTTAACCGTTCCATTTTTATTTCAACGATTTCGTATTTGAATTTGAGCAGAGTGTAAATTTGTGTTGAAATGGGGAACCACAAACTAACTCTGCAACATAGTGACGTCAACGTCAACTTTAATTTGTTCAATTACTGGAGTGCCAAACTTGGCCTATGATCTGTACACTGACTATGATCCCCATTGTTTGATGCTTCATAGATCTAATTGTGTTTACTTAACTGAGTGAGGAATCGTGTAATATTTACATCTAAAACTTACATAGCTTTTAAAAAGTCCTCATGTGTTTAAAATTTGTGAAATTGCATGAACCTTTTGAGTAATTGTCCGGCCTATTTTATTGATGCAGTTTCAAATTAGTTTCCTATTCTAAAAAGACAACGTTGAGACATACAGATGTTTGCAGAGGCAATATGGAAGAGAAACCACAAAAAAGAAATACGCTATGTACTGTGAAACAAAAGATTTCTAAAAGGAAATAAAATTATTTTGAAAAATATAAGATGTACTGTGCTTTTTCCAGTTTTTTTGAAAATGCTGGGCTTGTACTTATGAAAAATATAACATCCTGATTTTGGTTTACCTGTTTGTACAGTCCGTACTCTACAGCGGGACAGAAAATTAAAATACTGTCGTGAAGTGAGGGAATCTTTTCAAAAAGGTAGTTTGGACGAAGCTGTTTACAATGTTGAATGCACCAGAATCACCGAAGAAGTGAAACCATGATGTATGAGCATTGACTTAACAAGCTCGTGTACATTCATCTCACTCTCACATCATGATTACTTAAAAGGCAATTATACTCAGTGCATAAAGCAACAGGGAATAGGGTTGCATAATGAGAATCGCATATTCCATACAAAACAACTTTTTTAGGCCAAAATACCAGAAAAATTAAATTTTGAGATATGATAATTTTCTTGCTGGGGTAAAGCCGAGGCCTTCAAGAGGCCATACAAAGAGCACTTTTTTTTAGAAAATTTTCCAAAGCGTTCCATTAAAAACGTGATGGCAAGGGAATATCAACAGTCCAAAACAATGCATCATACAGGTGTTGTTGGCCTTGGCTTCCTCCTTCATTCAAACTCAAGTTTACTTTGCTAAGTAGAAAATTGTGTATTAAGGTTACGGAGTATGAGTATTCCAAGGGCCAAATGCCAGGATTGTTATGAAAGATTAAAGTTCTTCAAGAACTTTCGATGATTTATTTCAGCCGGTAGTGTAAGATGTGCCTAATGAAAAAGTTTGTGCAAAATTTTGATGCAATGCTGTAAATTCTAGTTGTTTAAATAAATAAAGAAATCAGCAAACTGCTTTTACTTGAACAATTATACTCATGTATGAAGTTGAGCTATCTTTATGCTTGATTGATTTATGCTTCATTGGTCCATATTTTGTTTTGGCTGGAACAAAAAATCTGTTGAATCTCCGACTAAGACAAGTATTGGAAAACAAATTAAATGTTAGAATAAGATTCACTAATATTCTGCATATTAGTGCGCCAAGTTCATATTAATTACTTATCGTATTAAAAAAACAACACTACAGGAAATTAGCACATTATAAATTGACGTTATTCTTATCAAAACGAAAAATCATATTATCAACAATTAGAAAGGAAGATTCTGTCATATGGCTGACAGTTGGGCCTAAAAAAATAGCCAATCAGGAAGTCATGCAGTAGAGGTTTTTCTTTATTTGTACCTAGCCTTATTTTGTCTAATTTGTCTAATCTATCTAATCAGATAGAACTGAAATGTGCTAATATCTGCAATGACACATAGATTCAGTATATTCAAATAGTGCAATATTGTTGTTTTACCAGAAATGGTTCAATTTACATGCACTGAACACAATATTATATCGAAAACTGATGTATTTTGATACATTTTATCCTATCTAATTAGACAGATTAGACAAATTAGACCAAATGAGGCTAGGTACGAATTAAGAAAAAACTAGAAAGCCTATAATCCATGGATAAGTGGACTTGTGCTCATCCTACACATATTGATACTGCCTTCTATTTACCCGTACCTACCTATGAGACACTGACACCTGCTAACTGACCTGTGTGCACTGAGAGTGAGCCAAAATATAAACACGGAGCTGGGAATCACTGCATGATCAGGGAACAACACACAATAGGCAGTTCATTCAAGTTACCTGTTAATTGTTACACAGTTCAATGGGGCCTTGGTGTCAAATCTATGATGACTGTAAGTTGTACAACATGTTTTAGGGTCAACATTCAGGCATTGCATTGCCCATTGAACTGTGTAACAATGAACAGGTAACTGGTTATGCACCAGTTGTCACCAGTGTCAACACTAAGCACATCATATTCATTTAATCCATCAGCCATCGCAAATAATTCTAAATAGAAGCCATATCAATATGACTTTAAACTGATGATATGAATTTCTTGTACTGAACATGGATAATAAAAAATCATATTGAGACCTAATCACTTAGAGAAATGTTGACGTACTGTATTACGGTTGTGTACACGCTCCTTGTCTGTCGTGTTTATTTGTGGAAAGGATAGGTGCATATTCTGTGTTAATATATCCCTGCAGGTTTTTCGAAGATCCAGATTATTACTCTCTTTCTTATACTAATCACCTCATGCTGCCCATTTAATGGCCCTTGTAGTTTTATTGATACTTTTCAAAGGAAAATACTCTAAAGGCTACAAAAGTGTATGGGCTTAATTCGATAATGGAATAAATACTCTTCCCTATTGGCCCCATGCTCACAGTGTGTTGCATGTATGGTAGCAGATGGTTGGCTTTCAGATGGTGGCGACATACATTCATGTATTGACTGTAGTTAGTTTATTTAGTTTCACAGGTCCTTTCACACAGATAACATTGTATTTCAGCAGATTCTGTTATCAACAGGTCATTATTACTGTCATGGATCGCTTTTGTAATTGTTTAAAGTATCCCGCTAGTCTTCGGTCACATGAATTAAAAGTGTTCTCATTGATCCAATATATGGAGCATTTTCTTACAAAGTATATTCCAGAAGATTCTTAATCCAATTTCAACTTCATTGCATGATGGATTTAATCAGTAGATATACATCATGCAGTGATTAGAGATGAAATAAGTAGTTGCCACCTGTGTTCCTCTGCAGTAAAGCCCTTGTAGCTATTGATCCATATTTCCTGTTGTACAATGTAACAGCTTCTGGCAATACTCAATAGTGCACAGCTGGTATATGGGGAGCTAGAAGATGTGGTAGAAGTATTTTACTACAGAAGTGCAATGGTTATTGTTTGTTAATGGACGTTTATTCAGTTGTTTTTTGGTATTTCAAACTTGTTCCCTGAATTGGAAATAAACAGAACTGCAAAAATACAGGATCAAGTGATCACATGAAGATGATTTCTGTTGCCAGATTAGTGTAGGTAGGTATGCATGTTTGTTACGTGATTACAAGTTACAACACTGGACAATTCGCATGAATAAGAGAGATATTCGCCAACTTTACCTGAGGTACCACGTTGCATTTTGTTTTTATCTCCCACCTTCCTTAAATTCAAATGACCCTTTAATAACATAACAAACTTTGGGGTCAAAACACGTACATAAATTATAGAAAAAATATTTAAAATTTAATTTGAATTTGATTGGCATTTTGATTGATAGAAATTGAACTTGAATTTGAAATTGAAAATGAAATAACAATTAAGGGTTAGGTACATTTGGCATAGCATACCTGATTATGGAGTTTAATGTGCTGATAATTCCGGACGGCATATTAAGTATTACATTCATTGCATTGCACACTGTATTGACTGTAATGATTTGACGTTAATGGCATTCATATCTGATGGTTTGCAATGTTTGCGGTGAGTGGCATTGTTCCTCTTGCATGCCAAAAGGAGAGCTATGACATTTGTATCAGGTCTTCATAATATTGAGTAAGTAAAAAGCATGATGAAAATTTGGATTATTGTGATAAAAGTACAATAAATGTTTACATAAATGAGACACCCTGGGTGCAATAACGTTTATATTTAATCTACAAAAAGGGTATTGCGTGAGTGCGCCCCTGGCATTAACAAAATAATTTCACATTAGTAAATTACTTTGCTGCTTAAAATATTACAACTTAACTCCTTGATAATCAATATGTTCTTTGGTCATTGTGTGTCATTGTTGAAGCATGAAAATTTGCATACAATTTCAATGGAGCAGCTTGCCATTCTTCTTACATGTCCTACATTCGGCATATATTCCGCATTCAGAAAAAAACAACGAATTTGTGGAGGTCAAGCTATTCGAGTATTCTGTTTTATGCGAGAGTGCATACAGGCTCTTTTCAAATTTCAGTGTAATATCATCTATTCAGTAGACCAGTAAAATTCAAACTCTTATTTCACGTTCAATTTTGAACAAAATGAGCAAAAATGAAAACAAAAATTAATGGTTGGAAATATTCTTTAATTGATTAAATTGAGTATGATTCTACAATGATTTTTTTTATTTTTTACGACCCAAAAACATGCAGCAAGACGGCATATTCTACTGCATTGTTGATATTCTGATGAAAAAGCTGTACAATTAAAAATTTTGGTGAAAATGAAGGCTACAAGGATAGCTGCAACATGCAGTATGTCTGTCAAAGAACAATAAGAACACTGAGAATTTGTACAGTCACCCAGCTTCTGATTTCCTGAAACGTCCACAAAATATCCTCAATCCTATTCCTCGTGACATAACACTTTATGCCTCAAGAGTAGATTTTAGAAATGAATTTCAGAATAGAGTAGACGGTTTAACCCGGCGCATAATATTTCTTAGTGATAAAGATAAGCGTGATGTACAATATCGCAGTGAAATTAAAGAAATTCGAGCTTGCGAAAGCTTAAGGCTCAGAAGCTTAATTTAGCAAAGTAAATATTTGGAGATGCAGATGTCCTGTTTAGGATAAATATTGAATTCTATCAGTGCAGGAAATGAAATAAGGGTTTTGAGGTCAATAATTCTTGAGATGACATAATGGGGGTTTCAGTTTTCATATTTACATAGCAAATATATTTCTACCATTTACTCCTATTGCAACGATAGTGGGCAGTAGATAAATTTAGTCACCAAGCACTGTATTCCGAATTTCTATCAGCAAATTGAAAATTATGAAATTCTGAGTTTTGACCATTGGCTTCTGACAATAAGGATTAGCCCCTCTGAAATGGTACAATAATAGTTGTGAACAACAAACAATTTGTAAATATGCGGCTTGTAAAAATAGTAACAATTTAGATCTACAGAAATTTACAAATTGATTGCTTACAAAGAGCTTATGATGTAGTGTAACAGGTGTGCTAATGAAGAGTTATTGTCTTTGTCAGGATTTCGACATTTAGAGTGTTGTCGAGCTTTCTCATATGTGGTGACAAACATGATAATAAATAAGATCCAAAGTTCTTGAATTTGAAAGATACTATGGTACACTGAAGGTGTACTTAACACAACTCATGATTGTATATCATTTTACAGACACAACAAAACAACAAAAATTATTTCACGTTATGTCTTTTCCCAGACTACAGCATGAATTTCTATTGTTCCTAAAAAGAAGGGTCGAAACTAAACATTATCCTTTCATATAAACTTTTTGAAAGCCACTTTTTGAGCTCTATGTTGAAACTGTATTACATCTGAATTGTATTTTGTCTTATTGGAAAATGTTAGGTTTCTATACGTAAAATACTATGAAATATTAAACAGCCACTCGCATTCAAATTCTCTGCACAGCTTCCTGGAATAGATCAATTTAAGGTGGCAAGAGCCCCATAACGTACAGACCTAAATATTATACTGGTTGTTGATAATGTCCTTGTGAATAAATACACAAAATGTTCTACCTCAGAGTTAATGAGTAATTCAATGGAGAAGATGATTGTCAACAGCATTTTCGTCAATGGGAATTTGTTATTTCTCCAACAAGGAGGTGGTAAAGTTATATCAAATTTTAATACAATGTAGACCTGCCTGATACTAAATTTGTTCCCAATATTGTCAAATTAAGTTTTATAACTCATGTAATAATCAACAGTCACCCCTACTAGACCAGATGGCTTGAAAAGTCATGGCTCATTAATTTTTCTCACCTTGGTTGCCTTATGTGCAGTGTGTGGATCATATCTCCACAGGGGTAGAATAGGAAACAAGAGTGCAATCAAGTCAGAAAGTTATCCTCCCATGACAAATGCTAAAGGCTGACCTTTGAGTTACGTTAAGTCTGAGGTTCAAACGTTGTTTATATTTGGCGGCGAGTGTAGTCCGGTGGTAAATCCAAAAGTTTGGATTATGTTAAACTTTATAGAAAATCTTATATCACGAGAAGCCACGTCGATGAACAGCATAAAAAACTTACAAAACAGACAATTTGTGTGACACACAAATCACTGACAGAGAGCTTTAACTCATGAAACCCTATTAATTTCTCTGTAAGGTTTTCCAGTAAGGCTTCCTTATATCGCTACCAACAGAAATGAATAGCATAAACGGGGATTTTGGCTGATAACGTCAAACTTTGTAAGACTAATGATGACTAATGGAACAAGCTCAATAAAGTTCAAGGTCACGGGTGTCAATACCTTGGGGTCCTTTAGACACTCGTTTAAACCCATACAAATCACGATCTGATTCTTGTCATCTTAAGCATCTAGATAAACACAATACCTGTTTCAATACCTGCGGTACCACAGGTACCCGTTTCATCCCTACAGTGATCTGAATTGTGTTGCATTTAGGGACAGCAACGGGTACAGAGTTACTCACATGACCCGAATATTTGCCCATACCCGATACACCATTTTATACTCGAGTACTCGGCATGGGTACTTAAATATTGTGCGAAATGAGTAGAATCACACATAAAGAAAGAGAAGGAAGAAGCAAAATTACGAACACATATAGCATCACTTTTTTAAAAAAATAAAGTGCCAATCCTTTCATCCCAACTGTATTTGAAAAAATTGTATGAAAATAAGATAATATTATTAAATTTAATATACTGAACTGACGAACATTTGCATGTGATCTCTTAAAGCGAGTACTCGATACTGAGTCGAGTAGTTACAGTTGAAGCTTCGGGATAGTAAATTTGTACTCGTGCTGTCCCTAGTTGCATTGGCACAGAGTTTCAATACTGCGGGTGCCCGAGATACCCGTTTCATCCTTGTAGTACAACTAAGCTGAAATGTGCTGTAATGGCACAGAGTTTCAATACCGTGAGTACCTGAGACACCCGTTTCATCCCTACACTGATTTGAACTATGTTTGAACTATGCTGCGTTGGCAGATAAGCACAGTCTCTGACCTACTGTGGGCTGACTGTGTATCAGTGCTTGTGTTTATATCACGTCCAGTGGCTGCGGGGAAATTTTTGAATGAACTGGAAATAAAACAATTAAGGAAACTAGGCAATAGGGGATAAAGCAACACGTTTTACATCAAATTGTCACTTCTGAGAAGATCTGTGAAGTAACTGGATTGGATCCCATTAACAGGGAGTCGAACTATAGACAAAGAAGATACAATTTGAACTGACTACGAGAGTTAAAACAACTCTACTTAACCAATAAGATAGTTTCTAGGCTGTCTGAAAGTGCAGGGACGGAAGCTAGTGGTAACAGTGTAGAGTTTTTCGTACCAAGCCTTATTTTGTCTAGTTTGTCTAATCTGTCTAATTAGATAGAATTGAAATGTGCTAATTTTGGCAAAGATACATAGATTCACTACATTAAAACAGTGTAATATGGTAGTTTTACCGGAAATGGTTAAATTTACATGCACTGTTTTGAAGCTTACATCCATTGCTATTTCTCTCACCAACCTACAATGCAAAATTTACATTAGTCCACATATTTTATGTTTTACCATTTGACTCAAAAACCGTAAATTAGGAAATAAACTATCTGTATATCAATAATTACTTTTCTAATCTATCCAAAATCAAAACTGAAAACCCTTACCTTGCAAAACAGTTTGCGTATCAGTAATTCCATCATTTTCTGGTACCTAATTTCATGAAGAGCCACTGTTCTAGGTCTGTATCTATGTGGCTTTTTAACTCCACCAGTCTTGGGTTGTGTCCTGTCCCTTGGTTGCCCTTGACCAGGCAAGTATTTACTGCCAGTTTTCATCCTCACAGTACTCTTCATTCTCGCTATTTTGCTTCATTGAATTTCACGCTGAAGTCATATAGCATTTGATTTTTTTACAATGATTTTCTGATGAATTTGAAACTTCTAATTTTAGGCAACATTCTCAAAAATTAGCCAAGCATGCCTAGTCAACATATAAATTATTTCCCATTCCAAAAGTAAGTAAAGAAATCAAAAACAGAAAAAAACACCCTGACATAAGTCATTTGTGTACTGAGGTAAATCCTATTTTTCGTGGCATTCAGCATCCTTTTCAAAAGATGGAAACTCCAAACAAACACCTAGTCATGCATCACCAAGTAAGTTCCTCTCAACATACATCTTTATTACACACTCAGTAAAGTTACAGATAATATAACAACAGTATTTACCAAATTTGAAACCCACCATTTACAAGTTTATTTCAAAAATTGATTTCATTTATTCCAATTTTAGGACACTGACCAACCATGTCAAAAACCAGAATTGCACCATGAGGGAGAAGAACTGGAGACTTGTAAACATTTTGATTCCACTCCACAAATCCCAGAAATATCTATAAGTATTCAACTGTCAATCCAAAGTATCATAAATGTAGTATTCAAATCATACACTTCTACTCATATTATCACTAAATTCCAGAAATAACAAGAACTAATCTACTTCTTTTTCCAAAAACCTATCAAAGTATCAATATATTAGAACTGAATTGTTTGCTTTGTTTTAGTACACTCTAATCTCCTTTTAGGACACTGACTATGACTGTCAAACAACCTCCAAAGAAACTAATTTACAAGTAGTCAAAAATGTAACTATTTACCAACTAAACACTAAGTCTCTGACAGAAACCCTTATCCTTATTACATAACTGTCAACTCTTTAAATGGACAATTGACAGACTTTTAATGGACTATTAATGAACTTTATCCACATAACTGTAAATTAATTTTTTTGTTTGCAGAATCGATACAACCCTACAGTGGAAATTAATCATTGGTGAAGAGGTATATAATACCTTGAATTTTCAGAGACAACAACCATATCAGAAGTTGTTTTTTTGGTTATGGCAGGGAAAGTGGTGAAGGACAGATCCCCAGAAGGAAATGCCCTTTACAAAACAGTCCTCAAAGAAGTTAGTTGTATTATCTCTCACATAAAAGGAATGACCAAAAACTGTACTTCATTTCAAAAAATTAGAATTTTCGTAGGTAATCTAGATGAATTAAAACCCGAGGACTTTCTAACTGATGACGAAAAAGATCCCGAAGACTATCATGATGTAATGGAGCCACTAGGCCTACTCCCTGAGATAGATGATGTACTTCCTCTACCCCAGAAAGATCTTTGTACAGACAAAGAAGGAAGAGACATTTGTCAACTTGCTAGGATTGCAACAAAAATACAGAGGTCAAGTGAAATACACTGTGCCGCAATGTGGGAATTTCGGGAAATTTTGAGCAGACATCAATTGATTCATGGTCTAGCCTGACTAATAGTACCTGCTACTTTAATTGCCCAAGCCAACACTGTTGGTTTCATGGATGAAGCAAAACAAGATATAGAAGTAAAGCCAAGATATATAAAGAAAGCCGACAACTGCTCCGTCTTTATATGCACAGTTTGTTGTGAGGAATTTTTCTCATAGGTGAAATGTGACCACCACATGCATACCACACATTTCAATTAAAAACACAGACCATGTCCTCACTGCCTTGTATTCAAGTCATTCAATGTAGATTCATTCAATAAGCATGTAAAATCTAGATGCAGTAAATGACCAATTGAAATAGTAGATACAAAAAGTGCTGAAGAAAGTTCAAGTACTAAACTTATAAAACTCTAAATGTTTTCATGCATGTACTGTATGTTACACAAAAATTCTGTTACTCAAGATTCGTTACTCTGTCAATGGTTTCTCTTCTTAGTAAATAAAATTTTACACATCCTCAATTTTCATTCATGTTTTATATAAACCCATACTTCTGTAATTGTACATATTTATGGACATTTATAGACATTTACAGACTTTCCCAGACATTTTGACTATTTACAGCTCCATCTGAATATTGTAATTTTATTTTTAGGGAAACTGAGATGTAGTAGAAGATACAGCAGATGGACAATATTATAGACATTCACGATTGCATAAATGGAAAGACATAAATGAAAGTGATATGAAAATAGTTATGGCCTACATTATTCTTATGGGTCTTGTAAAGAAGTCTAATATTGCTGCATATTGGTCTAAGAACAAAATGACTCAAACTAACTATTTTGGCAAAGTCATTTCCAGGAACAAGTTTTGCAGTATACTGTGGAATTTGCATTTGTCTGACAATAATGCTGATAGCAGAACAATGTTCTATTCAAAATTAGGCACTTTGTTGACATGTGCAAGTGGAATTTCCAACATGTGTACAAACCTGGAAAAGACTTATCCCTTGATGAAGCATGTTGTCCACATAAAGGTCATGTATCTTTTAGTGTACAACTCACACAAGCCCTCAAAGTTTCATGTCAAATTGTATTCCATTTGTTCAGCTGATAATGGGTACCTCATCAACCTTGAGATATATATGGGACCAGATTCTGTAGCAGTAACAAATAGCCCTGTTATTGATAAAGCCTGTACAAAAACTACCAGACTTGTTGTTGGGTTATTGAATGATGCTAAATTGTTAGATAAAGGGCACAGAGTGTACTTTGATAATTATTACACTACTGTTGACTTGCATTAAGAATTGTTCTACAGAACAACGTACTGCAGTGAAACTGTTAGGAAAAATAGAAGGGGCTTGCCTCTTGCAGTTACAAAAGTTAAACTGAAGAAGAAGGGATTATGCATTTTTAGACACAAAGGTCCATTGTTGGCTTGCAGTGGTTTGATAAATGGCCAGTCATAATGCTCTCAACGATAAGTGACACTGTTAAGGTGTTTGTGACTAACAAAAATTGTCAACAAGTACTCAAACTGGAAGTTGTTGTTGACTAAAACCTCAAAATGAATGGTGTTGATGTCAGTGACCAGCTGGTGACATCATAACCTATTGCAAAAAAGCATAAAGTGGTGGAAAAAACTGTTTCTGTACCTGTTCAGTCTCATTCTGAACAATGCATTTGTACTATACAAGAAGTACAGAAACTCACAAAAGTCCCATGAAGAATTCCTTGAAAGTATTGCTGATTACTTGATTCAGACTTCATTAGGAGACTGCACTTGCTCACCACTTGTCCAGATATGAGTTTGGATAAAGCCCAACATCTTGCAGAGTGACACTTTCCAAAGCATATTCCTTCAGATATAAATTGTAAACATAAACAACCAATACAGATGTACTATGCTTGCAACTTTGGGAAGAAGCAAATGAAGTGGCTCCTGGCAGGGAAGTAGTTCTAGAAAGGTGTTGGACATCATTCTGGTGCACTAAATGTCACAAGTACTTGTGCCTTCATCCTTGCTTTGAAGTTTATCACACTGTTGTTGATTACAAGAGACATCTCTTTACTCAAAGAATGAGATATATACATTGAGAATCATTTACATTTTTTCATGTGAATCAGAATATCAAATATTTTCAAAGTATCAAATTTGTCTAATGCCATGTATATAATATAAACAAGTGAATGTATGCTAAATATTTTCCCTGTAACTATATCAGGGCATAAACATTACCATTAAAATTTTGTGACATTGTAATTATTTTTATTCCATAATCAGCACAGAAGTACCATTTTTGTGTAAAAAGAATTATTTAGAAAATAAAAATTATAAACATGAACATTTTTTCCATTGTGTGCTTCTGAGACATGTGCATTATGACACAATGGCAGACATCTTGGTTTTTGCAATGAAAATGCCAAATTAGAAGTAAAAATTTGAATTTTCTGTTGTGTACAATGTACGTAAACCTATTATACAAAGTATCATGTTTGAACATTATCATAAGACAATAGTAACACTGCTTTTGTAAGTTGTCAGTAATGAAAAATACCAAATTTTGTCAAGTAAATACTTGCACATGGAAGATGGCATATCAACTAATCCTTACTTCTTTTTCAGAATGGACTTTCCTTACAAAGTTCACCATTCGCAGTCTGTTGCAAATAAACTCAAGACAAGGAAGCAGTTGTATAACCCAGCAACATCATACTTCACTATTACTCATATTACTCAAGGTCATTGCAATCTCTTTGTGCATTCTCCCTCATTTGGACATGTTTAGCCCTAAACCAGCTGGACAACCAGGAATACCCAAAGCTAAATATCCTTCAGCAGGCTTGTGATTAAGGATTTGGAGTCACTTGTATTGTGGATGAGTGAAATTTGAAATGCACTCATCCACACTGAAAAGAACTTGTCCACACTTGAAGGAGTGAAGCGAGTGAATGCGAGCAAAGTGAGCCCTAAGTTGTGTGGGGTCTGGGGCCTGCATTAGGGCCCAGAAGCTCTGGGGTCTTAAGTGCTCTAAAATGAGTTTTCCTGCATTTTGGATATAGTTTTAATGGCTATTTTAAACTCCACTATTATAGTATTTTTGCTTGAAAATTTTATTTTATTTTCTATTATATGGCAAACTATACAATATAATGTACATTTCTGAAAAGTAAGCAAATTAAATGTAACTATTGAAACTAATAATCCTCCTTTTTCATGCAATTATCTCAAATTTTTAATATTTCTCAATTTTGTCAAATATTTCATCTGTATCATCTTCACTATCAAAGTCACTTTTGTAATCACTATCAACATCCTCTGCAACCTCCAGCAACTCATAGACAAAATTTTCTGCTCCTTCTGCTGCTTGTCCAGCTTCATCTTCATTCGGAATTAGAACAGGAACAGTTCCCTCTTGAACCTCTTGAATCTCATGGCCATGAGCTGCTTCTTCTACTCCATCTTTTGCATCCTTTTTATTTTCCATTGATTGACTTCCTCCTGGTCTTCTAGCTATGACTTCAAACCAGTATCTTATGGCAACATCTGGATTGAACTCTCTTATAGATTGGCCCTCTAACTTTATCATTAAGCAATCTGAAAGTACAGTTTCCTTAATCAATGACCTTTGATCAGATTTGATCAGTTTCATGTGGGTAAATCCCCTTTCACAAGCAGCACTTGTAGCCGG
>JBCAUI010114653.1:0-18721 GCA_038406195.1 Haplosyllis anthogorgicola
TTTTTACATTTTAAATAAATCATATTTTGACTGTGTCTACATTTAAAATATTTTTCCGAGAACAATTTAAATTAAATCACATTTTAACACTCAGGAAATTATAAAAAATTAATAAATTCCAAAAAATAAAAAACTTGTATTCGAACTCTTCACAATTCACTTAAAATTCATTCTTGCTAGCATCTACACTAGCTCGGCATGTGTGAACATTTCACGCCAGTTTTAAATATGTACAATACAACTCAATAATATGTACAATGGCAAAGTCTGTTGATCATTTTTGGAACTAACTGAAATTAATTCTAAATTGAAGACGTATCAATATGTGAGGTAAATTTGGGAAAAATCAAGGGTGTAAGCCATCTTTAAACAAGTATAGTGGCCATCTGGTGACCAGCTCACAAACCAAACCTGGTGCTGTTGAAAGCCCTATGTGTAAACTTCTGACCCATGCATAACATGTAATTCTTGTAACATTATTTAATGGTGACAACTGCCTCCGATTAGCATGCCCCTATTTCTCCTCTTAAAAAGCACTATTTTGCAGTACCCTAGGGTATCGAAAGGGTTAAAAATCCTGTGAAAGTGATTCACTTTCCAGTGATATAATATACCAACTGAATGCTTTCAGGTACGACACTTGAAAACTGATGCCAGTTGGAGATGTTCTGACAGACAACAACTCATCAACCTGTTTTGCCTCAGCCAACTCAAGTTGGACAGCTTCGAATCCAGTGGTTTCCTTAACCATTAACAATGTTAGCACTAATCTGTTGACTGTCCAGCTGATCTATGCAGACACTATTGAAGCTGCGATGTGTGACCAGCTGAATAGTGTCCTGTACACGTCCTTTTCTTCGTCGGGAGAGTGTCAACCACTTAAACCGTGTAAGAAGACTTGGGAATGTAGTGAAAACCGAATCTGTGAATATCAGTGTCGTTGTTCCAGAAATAAGCGCTGTAACCTGAACTTGATTTCTCACTTTATCTTGGAATCTAGTTGGAAAATTTGTGAAATAAGGGTTTAAATATATTTATATACTGGTAGCTGGGTAGAATCAAGTTAATAATAAAGGGAAATTATTTAATCTATCAATCCGTTTGAAAAGTAATTAATTGTAGACCCAATTTAAAAAACTCATGGTCTGTGCAAAAACGCTTAAATTAACATGTCTACGCATTTAATGACATTTGCAGAAATGAATACAACTGTTACGTTCCACTGTATTAGCAATTAACATTTAGAAAATATGTAGGCCCGACGTTAAATCATACAATGAAGTGGAGACAATTATGGTTGACATTTTGCAATTCTGCACATAAAGAAAATTGAAGCCAGTTAATGTTTCCCTTTCACACTGTCAATTATTTTGTATCAATGAAGTTCAGTACAGGATGTCCTTTTGAAACTTTTAAGCGGTTGTTGAGGACTCTATCATTGATCTAGGTATTTATGGCTAGATTTAAAAGAATTTCTCGCTGTCCATTAATGCTGCATCAATTTCCTGTTATCAAAAAAGTAACACCTTGCGTTTATTATTATAGACTATGCCTATTTCTATGCAAAATTCCTTAATACACCCTTTTAAATTAATAAAATTCTTCTACGCTCTGGCCGTTGCATGACTGAAATGAAATTTGTTCTTTAATTGCTGACTTGTCGATTTGAAAACCGCAGTGTTTGAGTATGTTATAAACTGCACTACGCCATCAAGAATGTACACATGACTGACTTTTGTGCCTGATTTGATCAGATAGTTTCAGTTTAGTTGTCCTTCAAATGAATGATTGCTATATTTTATCTTACACATGACCTGAGCTTTTACATTCTGTTTCATTGATAGAATTGAGAGTAGAATTATTAGGGAGGTAATAAATCATGCCCTGCCTAATCTGCCTAATTTAGGCTAATTTTATTTCCTATTTCTAGTTACTTATGTAATTTTTGAATATTTCACTGTGACTAGAAATAGTAAATATACTATTAATTGATATTTACTCATATAAATAATATCAATAATTTGTTTGTTACCAACATTTTGAAATATACAAAACTAGTTAGATTTCAAGAAGTAGTTTATTATCAATATTATGCCCATCAATTGATTGTTTGGATATTTTATCTCGTATTTTATATCGTACATAACAATATTTCAATAAACCCATATTTAGTGATGGCATTTGTGAAAACAATGAAACTGTTTATTGGTACAGTTGAAAGTATATATCAAAAATTTGTAACTATTGAACAAAAAGCTTTGTTATTAAAAATGTTAACCTGTCATCTATAAAAAAGAGTTCAATGAAATATTGTTAAGTAAACACTGGATAAAACAGATCTATCCCAATATTCTTTTAGCCTGGACATAACGTCGACACTGATCCGTGGCGTTTTCTTTTTAAATTGTGAATCGGCTCCTGAAATTTCTATCAGTTTTGAAACAATAGCACATCAAACGCACAACGTGGAATTCCTTTGTCTTTTCTTTTGTTCTGAACGTTCCAAAATTGATAAGAATTTCAGGAGTTGTTAAAACCTGTTGACTGAAGAACGGTGAGTGGTCATTTCACTTATTTGGTACCGATGCTCATAACAGATTACTATGGTGGTGAAATGAAGTTCCACTTGAAACAGTTCTTTAAAATTCTCGGCAAGGTTTTGGTTTGGGCAGAAAAACTCTTAGCAATGACAGATGACAGCATTGCATATCAATGTCAATTATTCAAAAGGAAATAACACCAATCTGTTTGATTGAATCTAGAAGCCTTATGTGCAAGCCTCAATAGCTCAGCTAGGAGAGCATCTGTCTGTGGAGTGAAAGGTACCTGGTTCAAGTTCAACTAGGAATTTGGGAAAAAAATTATTTTAATTTTTTAAAATTTTAATTACAATGAAAAAATTACTTGACACTAAAAATAAACATTTCTATTCCCAGTAACAGAGAAAATAAAATAAATTAAGGTAGCTTTGATATGACTGTTCCTCCACATCAAAAAGGAAATTGAAATTCGAGTGAGACATGATGAAAAAGTGAGAAAAAATAACAAGATGAAATCTGACTTGAGCAAAACTACGAAAAAGAACTGGTTAGATACTGTGATGGAGTGATGGACTCCTTATGGGAGATGATTATTTACATGAAAAATATGAGAATAAGTCTGAAAATGGGAAAAATTACCAAAAACAGATGAAAGTAAGGAAATAAACCAAATTTGCATGTGATTGATTGAAACAAACAAGAAAATGATTGAGAAAAGTGAGAATCTCTCCCAAATGATGGAAATAATTAGATTTAAAGCAGAAAATGCTTTTTCTAACTGGAAAAAGGTAGGATTGATACAAAAGTAACAAAATAGCATTGAGCATGTTAGAAATATAAGAATTCACTTGTTTCAGCATGGCTTTTACTAAAACTTCCAAAAGAAAGTATGATAGTAAGGGGAATCATATTGAAGAAGAAAACAGAGATGAGGACAAAGAAAACAAGCAACCCAAAAGTGAAAGCAATGCAAATGGGCAAGATACGACCAGTCAGGGGAATGATGCTGCCACTGAACAGGTAACAGATGTACAAACAAGTGAACAAGAACCCACTATGGCAGAAGAACACAATTCAACCATGGAACCACAGACAGAGGGTGATACTAACATGCATGGTACTGAAGTAAACATTACCCAAACCAAGGAAACAGTTGAATCACCAAAAGGAAAGGGGACAAAGGTAATAGAAGAGGGTCACACCACTCCTCCACATCCAGTAGATTCCCAGAACCAATCAGGTATGGGAGACATAGCTCCTGAACCAAGGGAAGGAGTTACCACCCCAACAAATGTGGAGATTCCTGAGACAGCACCAGCAGCTGAACCTGGCATGGCACAAGTTCAAGTTGAGGCAGAAATTCATGGAATCCATCCTGATATCTGCCAAATGTGGAAGGAAGTGAAATGTGCCTGATTAGAAACTGCTGAAGAGCTCAGGGATCCCACGTACTCCTCAGGTGAGGAACAAAGAATGAGGAAGACCTCACTCTCTTCAGAAACTGTAGCCAGGACCACCACCCCTGTGAATCATGTTCCAAATAAGGGTTCAACATATGTGAACAGTGAATATGCAAAAACAGCAAAAGATTCCAGGGCAATTAGAAAAGAAAGTAAAGGTAAAGACTTAAATAAACTTGCAGAAATGGTAAAAACAAAGAACAGGCTGAAGCTGACTACTGTGGAGAGGAATCAACTGAAGAAAGAGGCTAAACAGAGAAAAACCCAAGACATGAGAAAGCAGCCAAGGAAACAGATCCAGCCAAAGCAGCAAGGAAAACTGGGATCACTGTGAACTATGGTTGGGGAATGGGCCAGACAGTAGGAAGGGCTGGACAACACCTGCAGGTAACTCCAAAATGTAGAAGGTACAGGCCAGAAACCAAGGCTATCCATGAAATTTGCTGATACCAGAAAAGCATGGAATTTCTGATCCGGAAACTTCCCTTTGAGAGGTTGGTGAGAGAAATAGCACAAGACTTCCAAATTGACCTGAGATTCCAATCGGCTGCAATCATGGCACTTCAGGAGGCATCCAAAGCTTACCTCATAGGTCTCTTTGAGGACACCAATCTGTGCTGCATCCATACTAAGTGAGTCACTATCCTACCCAAGATTATTCAGTTGGCTCATCAAATGTGGGGAGAGCATGCATAGAGTGCACTAAAGAGCATATGTAACTCGGCACAACAGGGATGCATAATGGCATGCTCCACAAATGCGTAAAAATAAATGGTTAAAGGTTCAAGACATGTAGGCAAATGAGTAGAAGTATTAATTGTTATATCCACATTATGTTTAAGTTCTAGTTGATAATTACTAATTTTGTTAATTTGTTGATCATTGAAGAGAAAAGCAAGAGATGGAGGTGGTTGAAATTCCTGGAATGTGTAATATGTAAAAGAGAAGTTTGTGGAATGATGATAAAATTGCTAAAGAAACCTCACAGCCAAGGTTGCTGACTGATTTTAAATGGTGGCTCATGTGAGAAAAGAAATAAAGAAAGTTATAAATCAAATTGGTTGTATTAGTTCTTTGTTGCTGCACTGTGATGTAGTGATAACAGATGTGTCATGAGGACATGCCACCATATAGGGGAGGAGAATGTGACAACTTGTAATAGGTCTATAATTAAAAGAGACATTATCATGGGAAATCATGGTCAATATCTTTGTGTAATTATGGGAAAACATATCAAACTACAAACCAGAAGTGACGTCATGATGTCAGGTGACCTATGATGTCATAAATGCCCCAGCCAATACCTATAAAACAGACACACTGTTGAAAAGAACAGATGTCAATTCATACTGTTTGGCTTAGAATCACAGGTAATCATTGTTCTGTAACTAAAAGGGAGGGTAAAACTAGCAGAAGTAAATAGTAAAGGGAATATTATTAGCAGACATTTACTGAATTACAACCAAGACCTTGGATAAACCCATTAACCCTCGCTCAATTGTAAACATCAAACAAATGCTCAAAATGAATGCAAGATATTAAATGAATTGTACATTGTTACAGGGTGTATTCTTATGCTTGAGAAATCAGCAGTCTGTTGATGAATAAAGCTTCACGTCGCTTAAAATAAGAGATTGTTTGTTGAATCACTTAACATCGCACACGCCCTACGGGTAAAGAACGATCGCGTTACAAACATATTGACGTTTCTCTTGTGCTGCTGGATAAGAATTCCCTCAGGAATGATATTGAAACACAGTGTAGTATAACAGAATTGGTGTGTGGGAAGCTGTGTGTCATACAAAGTCTAATACAACATTAAAATTAGTATCATATGTTGAGACATGCAACTCACAGCAACTCAGATCATGGCCTGCACTTCTGGATATGTTTTAAAAGCTTTTCAGCTTTGACGCGATCATATCAAGCATATTACAAGCTTTATTTTCCAGTTCAGCACAGCAGTCCTTCACTGTTTCCTAATTGAAACAGAAAGATTGCAATGAAACATGTGTCTCATCAGATCATGAAATTACTATCAAAAGTCTAGCGTCCCACTACAATTGAATTGAATAAACTCAGCATGAAATTCAATTGTTGCTGGGAGCTAAACTTTTAATAGTAATTTCATGGTCTGAATGCAAGCAAATGCAACAAGTCATACTGCGTGTAATTTGCTCCGAGAAACCACATAAAACAGTTCTTTAAAATTCTAGGCAAGTTTTTGGTTTGGGCAGAAAAACTCTTAGCTATGACAGATGGCAGCATTGCATATCAATGTCAATTATTCAAAAGGAAATAACACCAATCTATGTGATTGAATCTAGAAGCCTTATGTGCAAGCCTCAGTCAGGAGAGCATCTGTCTGTGGACTGAAAGGTACCTGGTTCAAATCCAGCTAGGAATTATGGAAAAAAAATTATTTTAATTTTTTAAATTTTTAATCATAATAAAAAATTACTTGACTCTAAAAATAAACATTTCTATTCCCAGTAACAGAGAAAATAAAATAAATTAAGAATTAGACACAAAAAATAAAAATGTTCTGTAAGACATGCTTAACATGCTTTTTAATATGATAATATCCTGGATTGTGCCTTATCATGATTTACATGTGTACAATTTGTATAAACATGCTGATGACCTGCATGCCAAATTTATACATGATTTATTTTATGCTCACTCCTTACATTGCTATTCAAATGGAAATAACACCAATCTATTTGATTAAATCTTTTAGCCTTATGTGCAATGTAAGGAGTGAGCATAAAATAAATCCTTGTCTTATTTTATTTTCACTGTTACTGTAAAAATATTATTTAATTTTTGTGTAAATTAATTCAAAATTATAATAAAAATAAAATAATAGAAAATGTTTTTAAAAAATATTAGGTGGAATTTGAACCTATGCCCAGTGTGCCTGCCAGTTAAGGGTAAGATGCTCTACTGACTGAGCTAAAGAGCCAACTGCATAAGGTCATCAACATTTAATCCCTTAAATGAAAATAGCACCAGTGTGGACATTAGATGGCGCCACCTGCATTATCTAAAACTACAACGATACAATTTTATAACTGCATGTTTTGTGTGCTTTGTAAAGATATTTTGTTACGACATCATAAAATATACAGAATGTCAATTTTTTTTATATTTTCTTAAATTGATTGCAAATTGACAAAATAATAATTGAAACGTTATTTCTGTTTAGTTGAATTTTATTTTGTCTTAGTGTGTAGAAAATTTTTCTTTGTTGGTTTTGGTATTTTGACAAAATACAAATGTACTGCTAGAAGCTTTTGTGGTGTAGAAAAAGAAATATATTTGCACCCTTGAGTGATTTATTTTTACAGATTTAAAAGTATCAGTACAACACTCCAAATGTGAAAACTAATATTGCAACGCTTAATGGAGAATCAACGTAAAATGTTCGTAAATGACAAAATTAAAATTGATTATACATTTGACGGCAGCAGTTCAGGGATCAGTTAACTGATGCGCATACTTGATGTTTAAGTCCACTTTATTTTAATATGGACATTTAATTTATCGTCCTGAATGGTTTTAAACTGGTGGTTGACCATGCAAATTCCTTTTATATTATTGTTGGTGGAAAGCATTTGAGAAACAAACAAGAAAAAAGTGTGTATGGGTGGGTGGTTTGGGTGGGTGTGGATGTAAAGATACCGTCTGTCTGTTCATAAAATCTGATAATTTTTCTTAAATTTGTTTTGACTGTTTTAATTAAGCAAATGTTCCGAATTAATGGTCAAACTTTTATCTCATATCAATTTCCTTATTTCGGCACATAAAACAAATAAGAAAAACCTCTAGCAACATTTTGCTCCAGTACGTATTTGAAAATTTGAATTTAACTAATAATTAAATGTAAGATATTTCCCTAAAGAATAAGCGTCTGTGTTCCCTCGTTTGGGTATATTTTATTGTATAATTATGTATTGTATATTTTCTCCTTTGTAAATTTAGTATTGAATTTGTATAATAAAAATAGTGTATGATAACTAGAGTTGTATATTAGAGAAATGCTTGTGATTATGGTGCTTAAATAGTTTGATTTCGTGTTTTATCAATGCGTACCAGTGTGACGGAGATCACTTAATTGCAACGTTTACCTCGGCGGATGAGGGGGCTGATCCGCACTGGACTTTAGAAACGTACATTTTGTCTCACAGAGAATACATAAATCTCCTCTTAATTTTACTCTTTAAAGTAAACCTTAATATGAAGCCATTGATACTGTAATTATAAGGAGTTCACTGGAAGAAAATTGTAACCATCAAATAGCCCGCTTGATTATTATAATAGCGACAATGGCCTAGCACGATATTCTTTTGTAATCGAACGTTCTCAGTCGATATAATTTTCTTGAGGTGAATTTTTCTTGTTTCCTGTGAAATATTTACTTCAATTAACTGGATTAAATATTAAATCAATGACATTTTAGTTCAACATCTTGTCCGCTGTCGCATGTCATAGTTTGTTGTACTTGTTTTACATACCACAACTGTAGGCATGTCCCGCAGTATTTTTGGCTTAAACTTATCAACTCTTTACAAAATTAAATTTCTTTTTAAATTAATCATTTTGCAAATCATTCTGTATTAAATATAAAACAATTTGTATGGGAAAACAACATAAACAAACATAAATAGGACACGTCTAACATAAAACTGAGATCCTTGGTACAAACTATCAGTTTTGTAATTTTATTGTAATTGTAATTTTGCTTGGATTTAATTGTTGCTGAACTGATGTATATAATCGTTTAAAACGAGCAGGAGATAGATAGTCTATGTTTAGGATTTCTTATTTGAATTTCCCGAAGTAAATAGTTTTTTCGTTCAGTAACAAACAAATACGGTTATATGAATATAATTTTACACATGTGAATTGATTCTATGTAGATTGTCAAACTTAGCCTACTGGTAAGGAACCAAGAAACTCCTAGTAAAATTATTTTAATTGGTTGAATGTTTCCTAATTATTGTTTCCAATCAAATCAGACAAATGTGACCAATTAGACAAAATTTCCTGATCAGGCAAATAAGTTACCATTTTTTTGTATTATTATTACTATTGGTAACATGAAAGATTAGTAATTTTAGGTTTCATTACTAAATATCAGTTTAATACTACAGATAGTATTCACTTGCTGCCCAATTAGGCATATTTTGACCTTGTCATGTGAAATAATTAAGAGAAACCTCTTTTGTGCTTTAAACTTATTTAATTTTTAATGATGCCTCGTGCCTGAAGTGCCTTTTAAGTTAATTCTACAAAATAAAGTTGACCAATTGCAATGTTTTAATGAGATACATATATATTTAATAATACTGCAGCTTAACAGTGATGTAATAAATGATGTTATTTATTCTATGTACACATTTACACAATTGATAATATTTCTTGCAATGCATAAGTGACTAGAATTTCTTGTACTGCATTAGGAGACGTATGAAATGTATGATGAGGCTGAATTAAAGTTTACGGTACTTAAAAAAACTTGTTCCTCTGAATAAACAGGTATTCCTACCACATCAAAAGCACATCGCAAAATTTTTATGCTGTCTTCTTTTGTTCCGTACGTTTCCATGTTTGATAAGGATGGAATGTCATTTTAAGGTGCAGCGTGGAATTTCGTTGACGCTAAATGAAACAATTCGAAAAGCTGAAGCTTTAGGAGCAGGTAGCTAGCACTCATTTTCTAGGAATAAATTGTATTTACTGTGTAACTTGCGGTACTGTTGCATTAAGCCTGTATTTAGCTTGATCCGGATAAATGACAAAAGCAATTGATTTGCTTTAAACCACGAAAAGATTGTACTTTATTTCTTGCAGACATATTGCATGTTGCTTTCAAGAAGTCTCAATCTAAACTGATTTTGAATTGAAGTTGTTTGTAACAGCTTGGGTAAGCTTGCATATGATTGACTGATAGGTAAACAGCTGCAGTTGTTGCAGGTGTGTGTGCATACAAGCCTGTTGCAGCAGCAGTTACCGGGCTCAATCTATTGCATGCCCAGATGTATAACATTTACCTGTCGTAGTGGAAGATACGTTACTGTTTCCATCACTGATGCGTAAAGTCACGATGAAAACCAAATGAATCAACAATGTGGGCGCCAAAGAGCAAATCTGTAATACAAAATGATGTGTATTCCATTGTAGGCACAACAGGCTGCACAACAAAGGAGTGAGGTTTATTTCAATACAGATTTACGGAGCATACTGAGTGTGCTGGTCTTTTCGACTAACTTCACAAATGTTTTTTGCTTGTACTGCTGAAATACTACTTACACTGTCTGTACGTAAATCAAAGGATTGATTCTAAATCTGTTACAAAAATTAGTCATTTTAATTTCGCTAATATATAGTTATTTTTCTGTTTATCATATTGTATATAATGATAATTTGGCAAAAGAAATGAATAAAGTTTGCATTGTGTCATTCCCCAGTTCTCACCTCATACCTAATCAATTGTCATATCATGGTGCCCTATTTCCCAGGACTTTGTTTATATTTTGATTTGGTGTCAGTGCATTGAGGTGTCACAGCAGGTGTCAGCGTCTCCTAAGGGGAAATCTTTAAATAGAAGGCAGTATCAATATGACGTTTTCAAGCGTTAAAGTGCCTCTTACTCCTTTTACAGACTCTGACAACTTCATAAACGTTGTATGAAATTTGATCTATGTTGTGAAACAAATAGTTAAATTTATTGCTTATTATGAGAAAAATAATAGGGTAACAACAAAAAACTTTACTAAACAACATTTTATTCTGGTTTGGATTTATCTCTACATTTTTGGATACCAGTACAAATTAGGCACAAAACTATTGCTGCAATTGGTAAATAATTCAATAATATGAGCTCAAATATGTTAAAGCATCTAAGAATACTAAGTTTGTAAGAACAGTTATCCTGACAACCAAATGTTGTAAGAAATGTTTTTCCAATAGCCATCATAGATGTGCAGAGGTTGGCCACATATGAGAAGGCTGCAGTAATGTTAGCTTTGTTGTCTCTTTATGGTTTAATGACTGTTTCCTAAGGTCATAGACATTAGAATAACTGTCATTACATGAATTCGTAACTTGGATCTAGATTATAAGTATTACAAGCTGCAAGTGTTACTCTGTAAAGCACGTGTATGCCAAGCCACGTGAACCTAATACCAAATTAACTGAGAGTTTTGTAGTGTTGAAGCAAGATATTAGAAATAACTTGCCCACAATCACTGTGGTTGGTTGTAATTGAGTTTGGACTGGACTTACTCTTTGCACCTTTCATTTCAAATAATTTTGAAATTTTATGCAGAATCAATACAAGTCCTGGGCAATGACAAGCTAAAATGAATACTCTGACTGACATGTTCTTGTCTTGAATCCAGAAGGAGGGAACATGAGCAACAACAAGACAAGTTGGGACAATGCAAAGATACAGGTAGAATTTAAAGAAAACTTGCCACCATGTGTAGCACTGAATGTCATCTTGTACAAATAGGACATTTTTATCTGCTACTTCCCCTCATTATACCAACTTGAATGCACCAATAACTATTTGTTGATAAGAAAAGAGCACAGTCAGTAAGAATGCATGAATTAAGTTAACCTTAAGTGTGTTCCAAATCTTCGGATGTTTGTGCACAAGGAGTGAGAGAATGTGCGCAAAAACACTTTCTTTATGTTGACCTTCCTCTGGCAATTGGACCTTGAATAGGCTTGGATCCTGTACATAGTAAAATAAGATTTGCATGTACTTTATGCCACTGTCTTCTTCATCTCCTTTTTGGTCCGATTTTGTTCTGCATCTGAGGAAGAATATTCCACTTCTGTTACATGTTTTCCATTTTCCCTTTCATCACCTGATTGAAAATGTTCAGGTCCGTGCACATTAGTCAATGTATGTGACCTCCTTTGGTTGATAATATCCAGTTCTCCAATGCCTGCCACTGTGTCATGTGTATCAGAGTTACAGCGGTTCTTCAAAAATAAAAACAAAATTTTAAATAAGTCAATAATTTTGGTCTTAATAATTCTAACTGTTATAAGTGCCAAAGATTAAGACAAGGCATAAAAAGCATATGCCAAAAGAATTAAATTGCCATAGCAAAATTTAGAAAGTAGACACATGGGTGAGATTGAGAATAGAGATTCGGTTAAATTCTTGTTACAACTTCCACACAACGTTGCTATTCTGCCTGTGTTACAGGAATCTATACCATGACATGTCTCACCTCCTGTACAACAGTACCCATATGGACATCTTATCATTATAACAAAATCACTTTCTTTCTTGTAGCCCCAGTAGTTGGGTAGAGCCTGGATATTTTTGCTCCAATAGGACAGGGTGAACAAATTAGTTCTGATTTATCAACCGAGGAATCCTTAGAAATTCCTAACCAATCAAATACTGTTGCTCCCATGCTTCCAGCTTGAAACGTATATTCATTTTCATCACATTTACGTTGACATAAGAAATAATAAGTGCGACGATGAATATCTTGAACAGCCGTGAGTGACTTTGGGCAAAATATTTGAACGTTTTCAAGATACCTTACGTCAACGCTTAAAGAAACCAGAGATACATTGTAAGGAGAGTTGTGAATTCCATAGGCATTGAAAGTTTACCCCTTTAAATGATGAAAGAAATGCAGCATATATGAATGTACCCACAGGGGTAGGTTTCATGTTCTTCATCATAATAAATTCACACTTTAGCATTATTAGATGTAGGGCTTTTGTACTGCTGATGGAACCTCCAGAAACTTTTGCTTCAGATCCTCTGAATATTGTATCATCATACTACTAAAAAATTTAAGAGGTGAAAGTGTCACGTTCCAACAGCCAATGAGGTGTCCTCATCGCCAGACATAAATTATGTTAATGAGCTGCAATCCCATGATGCCTTGCCAGAGCCATCCTGGGAGGGCGGGGTTGGGTCTGCTCATCTGCCACATCCTGACAGTGCAGCTCACCCATTTGCTCCATAGACACATTAATTGTTGCTTTCAGTCAGTAATAGCGTTCAACCCAGTGCCTGTCAGCCTGGGTCCTTTAGTTAGTAGTTATTTGTTGGGCCACACGCCATGTCAGGTGGCTCAATAAAGCCTCAAAGTAAGTGTAACGTGGCCGGGTCACTGCCTATTGGACTTCAGCCGGTGCCCAGAGATAAGGGAAGTGATCTTCCCGACCGAGACTGAAGCGGAGAACCTCCCAGATTGGTGAGGGCGGCTCCCGCCTTGACATATACATCAGTCACACAGCAAAGGTTTGGTTAGAAAATTAATAATTTTTGCCCATCTTTTTGGCGGACACTTTTTGAAAATAGTCCGTCATTTTGAAATTTTGTCCTTTTTGACGGAAAGATTGACGTTAAGGTCCAGGCCTGCGTTCTCAAACCAGGCTCAATTGATAAGGCCAAACTCCTTTGAACAACACTCTCCTCTTTACAACACTTTTGTGAAGCAGAAGTTGGGTGTCGCTCAAAAGAGGTCCTACTGTACTGGATTATCAAATCAACTTAAGCTTATGAAACTAGTCTGAAATAAATAGCCAGACCCACACTATGGTAAAGTTTTTCAGTTTCAATTTTCCCCTGCAAAATAAGCCATGTAAGCATGCTGATATCTCTCTCCCATCTGGCCTTGAAGCAGAAAAATAGTAGCAATAACCCTATTGATCACTTTGACGTCTATATTGGCAATTTGCTATATTTATCTTCATCTGGTAAAAGCAATTTTATGATTGCCCAAGACATTTACAACCCAAATAGCCATATCACTCCAATTCCCTGTGACGATATAGCACTAACAGCAACACCTTTTACATCACAATTTCAGGAAGTGCCTTATTTATAAACCGCTTATTGCACCGTTATGTGACAGACTAACTGAGTTTTCGCACAATCTTGCAAACAGATCTTTTTCCGTTCACGTTGTTGTAACAATCCTGTGGAAAATGTACAAATCCAGAAATATGGGCTTAACGAGATCTAACTTACATGTTAAAAATAATTACAGGCAATTTTAGTTTTTTCTTGATTTTCTTTTATGTATCGAGATCCACTTTTTGGGTAAATCTTTAGTCAAGTTTAAGAAACCTAAAGCGAATATCTGAGGCAAAACAAAGTGAATGATTGGCAACTTACCCTCATGTTCAGGAAAGAGAAACATATTTCTTGTCAGAACAACAAAAATCCCTGCACAAAGCATTGATACTCCAAACCCAGGACTTCTTAGGAGTATGCACCTAAATAATTTCGAAAAAAAAATTTAAAGAGTGAATGGTTAAAACTTACATGTCAAGCTGTTTTCTCTTCTAAAAACTCGCCTCAAAAAATTCTAAAAAGAGAAAATTTCATTTTGAATACACTAGAGCAATGAATAAATGTATTGTTCAAGGTATTACCAAAACATTTGCGCACAATACAATCCGAAATTTCCTCATTTTCGTGGGAGTTTGCTTAAGAGTTTACACTTTTTTTACCGAAATTTTGATGGACCCAATCTTTTCGAGAGCTTCTTTCTTGTGGCGTCACGGAAACAGGGGTATTAACTTTTATGTATCAAACCTTCAATATTGATGTATCAAGGATGAAGCGAATGGTATATTGTTCATTTCTCGGTATACGTGTCCAGAACAAGGCAAAGGTAAACTACCAGCAATTTTAAGGGAGGTTTAGCAGTACATTACCTGAAACCTGACTTGGTCAAAAACTTGGGACTTTTATGTCACATTTTGGCTCATGTTTGAACGTTTAGCTCCACATCATCTGAATCTTGGGTCAAAACCCAAGTAATTGATGACATGAAAATGTCACTTTTCATGTCATGACTTGCGTGGCAAATGTGGAGAAATGGCACGTCTCCACGTTGGCTTTCAGGTAACGTTGTAGACAACCGGTTGTTAAACCTTCCTATTACCAATTGCGGCACCTTAGCAGAGACCTACATTTATGTATAGTTGACCTACTTCGCCCTTGGCGAGTTCACGTGTGATCTAATTAAATTTGAATAACTTGCCACCCCTTTTGAACGTCCATATGTTCTTCCACATATCTCAGCTAGTCGACATAAAAAAACTAACCTCGGAGTTCTCATCCAGCTACAAATTGTGAAAGATCACCTCTTCAATACTCCAATGATACATACTAAATTTCAATGGTAAGAAAGCCACTAATTGGCAAATTTAATTATGTTAAAACATTCTGCACATCCACAACAGAAATATTCTACTACAAAGAAAAGAACGGTCAAGGTCGCCCGTAAGTATATAGATCACATTTGAAAGTATGTTCGTAGATGAAATATTCATTGCCAAGGGCACAGAAATTAATCCAGTACATATGTCGGTGATGGTAAAGGCCCTACAAAACAAAACCAATCTGGGGCGGATCCGGAATTTCTCGTTTTGGGGTGGATCGCCAAGGCTCTCCAAGCTGTAGGAGAGCTGCCGTTTTATTAATTTTCAAAAAAGCCGTGAAAATGAAAGAGAGATGACGACAATAAGGGCGCCAATGCCTCATCAACAGCTGAGTTCTCTGTGCCGTATCTTTCCTTGGTCTCGGATTCTTTTATTGGGGATAACTTTCGAGGAATCCTGTTGTCTCTAAAATAGTATTTATGTTGTTTATGTAGACCGCTTTCCATACTATTTATAGACTTATTTGTCAGACTATGTTTAATGAAGCAGCAGTTTTCCATCTATACACGAGAAGTGACAAGACCCATTTGAGTAGTTGCTAAATCTGTGATGTATCATTTACGCACTTGTCACTTGTTCAGCTTGTGTGTTTGTTGTCTGTTCCCCGTCTAAACAAAAGCGCTGCAAAACATGTCCATCAAAGCGTCAGAAGAATCCAATGGGATCGTCAGGATACGTTCCCTGGACCGCTTTGCATGATAACTACAACATCTTTAATAGCTGTGTGCAGGATATGGGGTTTTTTTTGGAAAGCACTTGCATAGTTCCCTCAAAATATAGGTCAGTTGTTTGATCTACTGTAACACTTCAATAAATCTTTATTGACTGAAGCTGAAAGCAGTCTAGATTTAAAGGGTAATAAATCTAATTGGAATATTCAGGAAACAGAGATCAGTATCTGTGATCAAATTTCCCAGTCATGACACCATCAGAGCAAAGTGTGATCATAAATATTACATAAGGCACTCATTTTACGAGTTGTGTACGAAACGAGATTCTTCACGTAGTTTAAAGTTCAAAAAGTTATGGCCAAAATAACAACTTTCGGCAGTCAGTTTAGTTTCATTGTACATTTGTATTCAATTAAATGATAATAATGTTTTTAATTGCTGACTGTAAAATAGCTAGGTGATGCTATTTTCACTGCATGCCTTTCGCATTCGGTGCACTAGTGGGTAGCGGGGCTGCCTGCTCTGCCTACCACATGTACCACAGTCAGCAAAATAATCTTGCACTCACCCTCCACTTCTTTAGACGAAGGATGCCGTGATATCAGTCATAGTACACTGTGTTAGAGTCTTTATAGAGCTGCATACCAGGGAGGTAAATGAGCCGCTATTGGCCGATGGACACTGCGCATATGTAGAAGACCAGACGTTGAGATATCGAGTTATATGTAGTGCCTCGATTGTTTGTTCCTTGCAGAACAGACTACAGAGACACAATTATTCAATCATTTAAATTTAACATGCAGATCATGACCCTTTGATGTTTGAAACAATATCGTTTTCTGTCAAACAAAATGTTTTTCAATGCTGTAAATTTCGCCTGCGGCATATAGATCGCGTGAAAGTAATGTTTGCAATGTGCAACGCGAATAGGTAGTTTTTCTTCAACAGTAAAGGAACTTTCCTACTAATGAATTGTAACTTTAACAATATTTTTAAAAATAAGATCAAAGTCTGATGTAATAAAAAGCAGTGACAAGGAAAAAATAGACTCTAACAAGAAATTCCATTTGGTGTGAAAGGGCTCGTGAAATGGAAAAGTGTCTCTTACTGGTCTAACCGTTAAGAGTATATACAGTCATTAAAATCCCTCGAAACATTACACAGAAATCGTATCAATTGTGTACATAAGGGTAAATCAGGGAGCTCGCATTAGGTACCGTGTTAAAGTTCTGATACACGTTTTGTGTACTGATCTTGGATGCTTCTCTTGCTTCACATACTTCTGAAGAAACATGCCACGCACAATGCCTCTCAGAACATACGTCACATACACATTACATTCTGTATGTTGCACAAAGAGCTTTTGTGAACAGCAAATATGCCTAAATCGGTTGGAAATTGACAGTGAGTGCTTGAAGAGCGTACTTATAGAAAAAACTGCACTTCTTAAGGATGTTTATGTCACTCTTTACCCCTTGTACCTATTTGTCGAAATGTTTATCTTTTTTTATTTTGGTGTCCGTTGATTTTATGACGTTGCCACCTTCTGCTCTTGACAGGCACCGATATAAATAGACACAAAGGAAGAAGGAACAACTCTGTAAATGATACATGACAGATTTGGCAACCGCCTAATGGGGCTTGTCAATTATTGTCTGCTAAGAGTTCTGCTAAATTAGATAATCTCCAATAAACATCTATGTGTCGAGCTATTTATAACCGCATGTTTTTTACGTAATGTGAAAAAGTTTTCTTGGTGGACACATATCTAGGGTTTCCATATTGCTAGTGGGCCCAAGAAGAAGAAGATACAAGATAGATAATAAAGTGTCGCTGGCTTTGTTCGACGTTGCTTTACATGATGCCAGTGTTGCCGCTACTTTTGAAATTCGGGGGACATTTTGTTCCCTATTTCTGGGGGGCATTTTCACTGCAGTAAGGGTCACTATATTTAAATTGTAGGCACACAACTAAAAATTAGTTTTCATTTAAGATAATGTGTCAATTGTATGCCCAAACACTAGTCAAGATTTCCGAGCACATAAACCAAATTTGCAGGTCACTTGTGACCCCCTACCTCAATTTTTGGCGGACATTTATTCACCCAATTCACTGTGGGAATCCCATGTGCCCGCGCTATAGTGACAACGCTGTGATACATTAGTCATTCATTTCTATTTGGCGATGCACGTCACAATATTGAAACTAAGACATGTATATAAACATATTTTACAATGAGTAACAGTAGATCTAAGTTTGGATCAGGGTGATAAACCCCTTCGAACCCTGTCACACGGTTCATTTGTGCGGTAGAGCAAGGAACACCGACACTTAAATGAAAATGTCAATGCTGAGTTTTGCGATCGTTGAACCTCTAATATAATAGCTTTATGACATCTACATTTTTCATTAGGTACATAGCCAGGCAAATAACATTCCAAGATCTGTTTCTAAAATTGATTTCATTTTGCCCGTAAAACAAAATCTCACGTTTAGTCCTTCATTCGACCACAGACTCAATTTCTACTTCTATTGTTCTGGAAAAGAAGTGTCAGAGTGTGTGAAACTTGGAATGTTTCCCACTGGGTGAGATCACCAAGGTCCAAGGAGACAAACACTTTTTTGCTCTAACACCAATTTATTGGTTTATCCAAAAAAAAAAAAAATACAAAATATTGAACAATTTGTTTAGTTCGATATTACTTTATTATTTGATTTGCAAAACTAAGTCTACTTTACTTCAACTGAATTATAGACAAATCTAAAACTACTTTACTGAATGAAAATTATGCAAATATCAAAAAGACAATTATGCAAATATCAAAGATAA
>JBCAUI010114764.1:0-18720 GCA_038406195.1 Haplosyllis anthogorgicola
CAGGGTTCTACCCTTGAATAAAGAAATCCAGAATAACATTCAAACTCTAGCTCAGTGTCATAGTTCTTTACTCACACGCCCTGTGCCGAATTACAGCGAAAGAAATATAAAAACCTCAAAGATGTCAGAGAGACAACCACGACCTTGTGAAATATTTATTACAAAGAAGCTTCTACATTGTTATTTCCAATTTAAATTTCCTACCATTAGCATTAGATTTAAAATTTCAATGTCAGTGAAATTTGTGATGTTGAGATAGATTTCATATTGAATTAATTTAAATCTAAAAATCTAAAAAAAAAATTGTATTAACAAATAGATATTAATTGGAAATTTACTCAAACAAATTACATTAAATCTAAAGATACATAAGAGCAATACAAATTATATGGATAGGACGATAAAACCAACCGAATTCAATCATGATAAAATTCATTCTCTATAATGAATTTCATTAAATGTAAGGCGATTCCTAACTTAAACTAGAGAACTGTTCTGGACATAGAAAATGGATACTCTTTCGGAAAATGATCTTGATGGATCTGACATACTGGATGCCGCTGGGTGGCATTTCGGCTGGGTAACTACAGGCCCCCGACCAGTACTGGGACAGGGGTCGGGGGTGCCCAGTACTGGGACACCATCGCTTTTTTCCCATTTTATGAAAAATCAATCATTTCCATTTTGCACAATGTTCAAGTATCACTCTTCCTCTGTCTATCCAACTTGTTTGGTAAAAATCTGCACTTTATTTCTTGCTTTAAATGGTCAATGAAAAAGTCAAGTTTAATTTTTTGAAGATAAAGGTACCATCAGTTGCAAATTCAACTGAGAGGTACCCATGTTTCAAGTGATCTAAATCTTAACATTTCAAACATAATTTAACTTTGAATGAGGAAATACAATCTTTAAATCATACAAACCACTTTGAATTTAGATCTCATCAATATTTTATTTCATATCCATATAATTGGGTGTCCTGGCACTGGGCATATTATATACCATGCCCAGTACTGGGACATTTTTGAACCTCAGTTTCCAAGTCATATTGGAATCAATATTTATCACATTTTACATGGCATCTGAGGGGAAAATTCCCTATAATTTGGTACGCAAAACATGTGATTTGGTTGAAAATTAAATTAAGGCACTGCTAAAAGACAACCCAAAAAGAACAAAATACAAAATTATTACTTCTGGTACATGCTGCACAAAATTATCTGTGGGGTTAAGTAAAACACCTGTATTGGCTAAAAAGGTGGAAATTTAACAGGAAGGATACTATGCCATAATGTTTAAATTTAATTTTACTTTGAAGGTAAGTTTTTGGGCATCCCATTACTCGGCACCCCTTGCCCCAGTACTGGTCAGGCCCATCCCACTACTGGGCTGGGTGTTTGAGTTGATTTACCCACCATATTTGTTACAATTATAGAAAAAAACACAGATATGCATCACATATTTTTAACATCCAATGAGGAAAGAGTTCCATACAACTAAGCCACTTTTTTAAGGGTAACTTTAATAGCCTAAATCCATGTTTTTAAGCATGAAATTTCTCTCTTTATAAGCAACAGTTGTGACTTTTTGTTGTAACATTTAGTTGTGTTCATTTATTGTAACATTTGTTGTAACTTTTTGTTGTAACATTTAGTTGTAACAACAAAAAGTCACAACTTCTGATTATATAGAGAGAAATTATGCATGAAATTCCTCTCTATATAAGCAACAGTTGTGACATTTTGTTGTAACATTTAGTTGTAACTTTTTGTTGTAACATTTAGTTGTAACAGCAAAAAGTCACAACTTCTGATTAAAGAGAAATTATGCATGAAATTTCTCTCTTTATAAGCAACAGTTGTGACTTTTTGTTGTAACAATTTGTTGTAACATTCATTGTAACTTTTTGTTGTAACATTTAGCTGTAACAACAAAAAGTTACAACTTCTGATTATATAGAGAGAAATTATGCATGAGCAGAAGTTATGACAAAAAGTTACAACTAATTGTTACAACTAAAAGTCACGACTTCTATGTATGTATAAATATGCAACGCAATGTTGTAAAATACGGATACGGATTTAAAGTTCCCTTAACTGGTGGCTTAGTTATACGGAACTCTTTCCTAGACACCCACTGATAATAACTGATCATCTGCCGGGAATCAGCTGCTCCCTTTATTGCCTCGTTGATTCTTAGACAAGCAGAAACAAGCTAACTTAATAGACTTTAATTATACAGAAAGTACGAAATGAACGAATTAAATGCCTGTGGTTGTAAACATTAAATTGTAAACATCCCATGAAAAAAGGAATGCTTTAAATTTGGGTACTCCCTTACTGCCAGTAACAAGTACAAATTGGAAATATCAATGTGCAATGAATGCATGCATTTTGAAGACTTTTTGATGATAAAATTTGATTTTACACATCCATTTTTAAAATTTAAATTTATTGTGTATAATGAAATTCATTATGTATAATGAAACTCATTATATTTGAGGGTGATCCCTTGCTGTTCACTGAAGGGAAAAAAGGCTACAGATTATGCTGATTCATTCGTTTCTTTTCCAGGACAGCGATGGTTAATGGTTGGCAGATTAATTCACACAAGTAGCATCAGATGCACAGCCTCAGTCGTAGATAAAGCATCACTGAGCAAGTTACGGAAGAAAACCGGATTTCCATTGATCAATGTCAGAAAGGCCCTAGAGAAACACAAGGGTGACCTTAAACAGGTACTATTTTCAATAAATCATTTAAAATAAATAATATTTTCCTGGTCATGAACGTTTCTCGAACGAGTGAGCTGTTCAGCTAGACTTGACAGTTCGTTATCATAAACTTAACGCCCATCCTTTAACGCAACAAATGCTGTGTGTTTGTTTATTACATAACGTTACTCTCAGCATTCATTTAGTTGTGTTATGGATGTGCTTTAAGTTTATGAAAACGAGCTGTGATTCCGGTGTGGATCACCGAGTGGTGGGACCAGATATTCTGTGCACATCAAGAAATTTTCTCAATTTGGTCTATTTTTATTTAACAGATGTACGTGGAATGTATTGAAATGTGCAAGGTTAATGTTTGTAATATTTTTGCAGAGTTTTATCGTGTTAAAGCTATGTTCCCAGCAAGAACCCCACCAGAGAAGTCGCCCTCTAGCAAACCATCAGCTCATGCCTACGAGAATCAGGCACAACTCTGCATTCTTCGCATTGCGTGGAAAAAATTACTAAATACCGTGCCCATTATGAGTATTGTTATTTTAGGCTGAGAAATGGTTGAGAGAAGAAGCACAGAAAGAGGGCTGGTCAAAGGCATCTAAGCTGCAGGATCGTCCAATGTCCCAGGGTCTTATAGGAGTCACCATACAGAAGCAAATGGGTGCAATGGTCGAGGTAAGAACTCGCCACTTTGTGCCTTAATGAAATGATAACTTGATTAGCCTTAAAAAAATGTGACCACTTACTGGTATGACTGGTAAATACAATAATACGTATTCTTTATGGCTATATCACCTCGTGGGGTGTTATTGTATTTTCAGGTGAACTGTGAGACAGATTTTGTTGCTAGAAATGAAAAATTTAGAGACCTAGTTGCCAAGGTTTCAGTAACATGTCTGCGTGATGCCCAAGCTCATAAACACAATAAGGTAATTGTCTAAATTTTCAAAAACAAATCCACGTAGTACCTTTATTTTTTCGTATCATACATTCAGCTACTTAAATGATTAAAATGAATACAGTAGAACCTGTCTTGGGTGATATTTTGCTTTTTACGGCAGTTTTTGGCTCATTTGGCATAATTGCCAAAGAGCCTGTAGAATCATGAATCATCTGTCGTTGTTGTCGTCATTGTTGTCGTCCGTTGTTGTTGTCGTCCATCATCATCTGTGCACAGCTACCCTGAGCACACTATTGATCATAGAGACGTCATATCTTACACACATATATGCTCCTATGTCCTGTCTCAAAGCCTAGCAAATTCATGTTCCTGTGACCATTATTCTCAAATTGGCAGCCATATTTGGGGTTTTTTCTTTGAACCGTTCTCCTGGACATACAGTTGGTGATACAGACTTTATATTAGGCAGCCTTATGCATCTATATACCCTCTTTATTTCCTGTAAAAATTAATTGATGCCACTTATATTTGCAGTTTGGCAGCCATATTTGAGTTTTTCCATGGGTCGCAAATTTGGGATTTGATCTTAGACACTTTATTTGTATCCAATCATATTGTAACTTATATTGTCTTAGTTTTTGACAATGCCCAATGAGCTCGGGTCCATCTGGACCTAGTATTTTTGGTACCATATAAACTTGTACGTTGCAATGACACAACTTTTTAAATTCATTCTTTGTGACTATTTGCCAGTTGCTAATGAATAAAGAAGATGTGGAAGAGTTGACCTATCAGAACAAAAAAGTAGCTGATCTTGTCGCACTGGAAATTGGAAGTGTGGGCGAAAACATGGCAGTACGTCGGGGGGCTACATTACGAGCTGAAGATGACGGATATTTAGGATACTACGTGCATTCCTCATGTAAGCTGTAGTGTAAAATCTTAAGTCTGTATTTAAAGATGGGTAGGGTTAAAGATAACTAAAACAGTATTCTTGCTAATTATGCCATTGAGAAGCAACTGTCGGAGGTTCTGCCGTATTCGGAAATATAAAACTATTTGGCTGGTACTAGTATCCCGTTCAATTCTTTCATTTTATTCTTGGAGGCCCCAGTGACAATTGTTTAGATGTATATTTATTACTTTATTCTGTGTACAAAAAAAAAGTTAATTGAAAAACAAGATTTCGCAATCAGAAGAAATACGTAGTCGATGTTGAGATAATGATGCCTTTTCTAATTTTTTTCTTCACTTTAACACTTCAGCTCCTCACAAAGGAAAATATGGACTTTGCTTACAGGGAAGCTACGGTGCATTTGTCTCCTTTAACGAAACTGGTAATACTCAACCGGAAGGTATGGCACCATCAGAAGAAAGCAGTGAAGGACCCTTAAATGTGGCACTTATAGGTCAACAACTGTGCCAGCACATAGTTGGAATGAACCCTACGTCATTAGGAAGCCCTAATGCAAACGAGGAAGAAAAGGACAGTAGTACGCAGCTACTTCATCAGGAATTTTTAATGGATTCCGAGTTGACTGTGAATCAATTTCTCATTGAAAACGGCATTGAAGTGAAAGACTTTGTAAGGTTTCAGTGTGGAGAGGAATTACCATCAGATGATAGTTAACACAGTTATGTCATATTCTAGACTTAAGTACAGTTTTCTTAAACGGAAATTCGAAAGGGAACTTTGGCTGTTTGTCAGAACAGTGAGAATATCGAGTTACGTCAAATACAGTAGAACTCCCTTTGAAAGACCACTCCTACTTTACGGCTAATTTGCATTCAGCGATTTAAGTTTAAAAGTCTTAGAAAAAGACTTTATATGGCCATTCCTATTTTACGACCAATTTACGTTTAAAAAAAATGTGGCCGCTCAAGTGGAGTTCTTCTGTAAAACTAAGGTTGGTTACTATTTAACATGTTAAATATGAAAGGTCATATTGCATGCGTCGGGTCGTGTTTTGATTGAATCATACTGTTTATGAAGAGATGCTAAGATGTTTCTTAATTACGTATTCACAGTCTATATCTTGATTGATCTGAAGCAGCACTTAAAAATAAAGAGCTAATAAAGAACAATGAACAGTGTGTGCTTGTGTTATTTATTAACCTCTCTACCCTAAAGTAGTCGGGAGAAAATGTCGTTTACTTCCTGCAGATGATCTCGAGGAATAAGAGAAACTTTCAGGCTTTATTTCGTATGTGTAAGGTTACTGTCTGTACTAGGGTTTAGACATATCCAAATGACACGGTAGGTTTAGTCCTTAATTGTGAGCTGTACGATAGCGCCACCTCACGTTAACTTGTCGTTGTAACTGGTTTTGGCTCAACGTTTACTCTTTTCAGAGTGATAATGAACTTCCAGAAATTTGAGGAGGATGGAAGTCTGACTGCAATTTGATTGCAAATCATACATGTTCAAAAGTCATTTCGTGCTTAATTTGAATGGTAAGTACTATATGAATATCGTTTACACGAAATGAATGCCATGTTGTTGTAATTACTGCACAATAAATACATATACTATCTTCGGTAAAGTGGGCTTATTAGAACTCAAAATTTCTGAATGAAAAACATTTTGTCTTCGAATCGTGCAGGAAGATATTAAATTACATTTGACACGTTGTCAAAGTAGATACCTGTCATTTTAACATAAAATAACCTGACTGCATGTCACTGTAGTAATTGGAAAGATGGTTGTGTTAGTTTTCTGTTTGCAAGGACATTAGTCCCACCTGGTTACAGTGTAAAAGACCAGGTGCAAGTGTTAATTTTCGGCGAATTAACGCCACTTTTTGGTCTCAGTTTACTCTACATAAGAACATGACAATACACACTGGCTCAGATCGTACTTACTATGGACTCCATTCTGCAGATGAGTCACTGCAACTCTAAAAACTTCCTGATTCGATTTCCAATGAAAAATTCTTATCTGGTGGGTCATTTAACACAATGTTATGTCATACATAAAATAAAATTGATCAATTACTTTTTTTATTTGCAGATGCTATGGTGCAGAATGTCACATAACTGGACGCGTCAATCATACTGTCTTCCACATAGGACAATACAGTATTGACACCCAGTAAAACAGGAATGGTGTATGGCAAAAAACGTACATTCACTTACTTGCTATCAGAATTCTGAAGATGTGATGTGTGAAACTTCAGGTTCTATGCAATTGGGAACAGTGATTTTTTGTTGGTGGGTATAAGAAGGATAGGCTTACCTGTGCCAAATAAATGTTCCAGTCATCAGAAAACTTGAATTGGCGATACGTGTATAGTCTGTGATTTATTTTGCTGCAGTATAGAACCTACATTGGGACCATGGGTACGTACAGTTTTCCAGAAACAAAAATGTTAAGTTATTTTTGCATGACCTGTTAAGTATATTTTGCCCTTGAAGATGATTTTACATTAAAGTTCTATAAAAAAAAATTGCAAGAATAATTATGAATAACATTAATTCTTATTTATACAAATAAAATGCATGCATGCGTTATGTTTACAGACCTGTCGGAGTTTGTAAGTATTAATTGAGTTCAATTATTTGAGGAGTTTAAGGTTAAATCTATCCTGTCTGCACTAAACTCATTAAATAGGCATTTCCGTTTTACATCATTATCTCTTTTCAACTGTAAATATATTGCAAGTTTCCTCATATTGTAAATAAATTTTAAGTCTCAAAGATACTACTGCTTCTTTTTGAACGTGAGATTCTGGTGTGAAATAGGACTTGCTGTACCTTAAAAGGTGCAAACCGTTTTACAGTTTGGCTGGAGGGTTGTAAGGTCCAAACATACAATACATTACACATATAGATGGGACAGAATTAAAAATTTAACTTAAGGGTTACGTTGTAACTGATGTGTACTTGCCTATTCTTCAATAATCTTTTTCCGTCAAGTCATAAAATGTCACCATATCGTCAATTTGTGAGATTGCTATGCCGTGTAAAACAAAGAACAATTACGGCAAGCCATATAAATGTGATGTAAAAAAGAAAACAATTTCCGCAGTTCGTAATTGAAGGTTCATGTTCAGAGATGATAAAATCTTGGCTTGTACATATCAAGTTATGATGTTACTACAGACTGACCTAATTCTACATGTACATATAACTGGTGTAATACTTTCAATTTGCACAGAATTCAATTCTATCAAATATAGAACTGCACAAGAACCTTAAAACTGAAAGTACAATGAGATAACTCAATTCTTATACAGTTACGAAGTACATTAACCCCTTTTAAAATAACTTTGATCTAATTTATTTGCGTTACTGTGGAACTTTGGTACATACTTACAGTAGAACTTGCTTTGAACGGTCACTGCTTTGGGCGGACACCTGCCTTATACGGCTAGTTTTGGTTGTAACTTCTTACATTTCATGTTTATTTATGGCCACGCTGGCATAAGGCCACCACATATGGTCATTTACACCCATTCTGTGGTTATTTTTGTTAATTGTTATGATGTTGCGTAAAGCATTTTTAAAACATTTTGTAGCATTTCCTACCAAAATTAACCAAAATCATTTATAATGTATCTTCTAAATGCATAAGTTTGTTTATAAATTGATAACTGTTGATAGCTTTCTTGTAAAGTTATCATGTAGTTTCAATTTCAATGTAATAAAAATAGTAACATAATAAATATTAGGAGAATAGTAGTAACCATCCGCCATTACACCTCTCCTTTGTAAGGCTGCTCGTGTTTTATGGCCACTTTTCGTTGCAAAATTTAGTAACCGTTCAAAGCAGGTGTTACTGAATACGTATATCTATGTTTTGCTGAAGGAATTTTTATTGGTTTTGAATTATTATTTTCTTTCATAATAACCCTTCTGCAGTCTTACAAACAAATCTTTCCAACGAAACTCTACTTTCGCACACAAATACTCTCAACGTCCTATTATTTAAAATCAGCTTTCTCCGGGGAATTTTGTCCTTACACATCAGGTTGACCTTTGACCTAATAAATGTACTGAGTGACCCTTGACCCAGAGTGCGACAGTGTGCCATGGTCGTATGGCATCAGGAAGTCAACAAATATTATGAAACGTTACGTTAATTGAAAACAATTTTATGATACCCTAAGATGTAGCGGGTAGTTCTAGTTCCGTACTAAAAATTTAATATAGTAGAACCTATTTTGAGCGGCATCCTAAGTTGTTAGGCCTGAAATGCCGTAAAAGGCAGGTATGCCTTTCAAAAGAATAAACTGAACATGAATATTAAGGATTAATTTTACAAACTTGCCATTATAAGCAGGTATGCCGTACAAAAAGGTGCTGCTCAAAACAGGATCTACTGTAATTTAATGCATCAGTGTTATTTAATCGCAGATGTTTTGAAAAACAAAAAGAAGCCACATTAGCCATGAATATTTTATTAATACAGTAGAATCTGTCTTAATCGGCATCTGTCTTGGGCGGCATTTTTTTACGGCAGCTTTCCCTGTCGTGATTCCTTAAAGTTTATGTTTATTTTATCTGTCTTGAACGGCATTGCTGATTTTACGGCATCCTGGTTATCCAAAAGTCGGGTGCCAATCAACTGTACGGTTTGAAATCATTAGCCATTGAAAACCTGTAGTACATGTACGTATGTGACTTGAATGTTCAGTCGATTCAACATCTCTTTTCTTCACAGGAGGACCGTCGTCTCTTCCCCCGATCATCAATCGTAAAGTGGCAGCCGCCATGATCGCGCTGTCCGTCTATGGCCTGTTTCTGATCGTCATATCAAACCAGAATATCAACATCAACCCGGTGTATGTACTGACCAACATTAAGAACAGATACTACATCTATAATAACGGCAGTAAAGAGAATGCTAAGTCTGTATCTACTGTGAGGTAAGACCAACGTTCTGGTGTTACATTTCCTATGAACGATTTAAAGTAATGAAGATGAAAAATTTATCTGTACGTGTACTATCATGGAACATTATGTAGTCCTCTGTAAGATATTATCGGCTGGAAAGTAGTACATAAATATGAGTGTGGATAGTGTGTTGTAAATTGTAACGGTGGAAATTGTTTATCAATGACTTGGTGCTGAACTTTACTATGTGGCAGATCATAGTTAAGTTCATAAATTTGAGTTTACTTTATAACACAGAAAAATTACATTCACAGAGCATTGAAACTTGAAACTGTGATGGCAAGAAATACAACACCAAGTGGAATCCATGCACAAGAGAAGAACAAGACTTCAATAGCTGCTACCAAGGATCCTCCACATCTCAAGCATTCCAGTGCGTTTCTCAGCACAACACCCGTCAATTCCAAGGAATCAACTAGCACAGGGAAAACACCTCTGACTACGACGAGGCATGAAAGCAGTACAAAGAAAGGAACCAAGAAGACAGGGAAGCCAACGAGCAAAACTTCAGCCATACCAGAAACAACTACACCATTCACCGCGAATGAAGCTAATGAAGACTATGACTTGAAAGAAGATGGACCCATCCTAACCATGTTCACAACTTTTAAAAATAGCCCACCCAAGAAGCATATATACAAGAACACAATACGTAACTGGGAGAGATTAAAACCGTGGGTTCAGCCCATTTTGTACTATTTACCAGGGGAGAAAGGTTTAGTAGACTTTGCAAAAGCTCATGGATGGGACACGTTGGAAGTGCCAAAACTAAGCAAAGCCAAAGTTCCAATCTTACGACATATGTTTATGAAGGCTAGAGAAAAATATACAACACCATTCTATTGCTATACAAATGGAGATATTTTATTCGATGATGGTCTTATTAAAACCCTAAAAGTTTTGAAACCACTAACCTTGAAGATGAAACAAGTGCTCATTGTTGGACGCCGGACAAACTATAAACTTTCCCCGGGCCAAGTGATAGATAGTTTTGACGACATAAAGGCTTCTTCGAAAAGGGGACAGTTATTTGGAACAAATGCACAGGATTATTTTATTTCCACCACCCACGGATACCCTTGGGAGACAATTCCAGACTTTGTAGTTGGAAGAGTTGGATATGATAATTGGCTGGTTGTCACGGCAATAGTCAAGAAAATGGTTGTCATAGATACCACAAAAACGATCATTGCACTTCATCAAACTGGAGCAGATGGAAACTTTGCAGGTAACTTAACTTAAATTGTACATTCATCCGTTGTTATAAAAAAAAAGAAATTCCCGCCATACATGTACCGGTATTATGTACAGTAGAACCTGTTTTGAACGACATCTGTTTTGAGTGACATGTTGTCTTTTACGACACTTTTTCCACAGAAGTAACACGGTTTAGACCAGTTTAAATGCCCCTGCTTTGAGCGACATTCTTCGTTTTACGACACTTTTGGATTGGAAAAGTTTGGTGTCGCTCAAAACAGGTTCTACTGTATTATAAAAACAGAACAGTGTAAACTTAGCAACAGAAGAGTCTTGTCACGTGGAAAGGTTTTCTGGAACAATTCTATGTCAAATCCACCCAAATTGAGATATTATGTACATGCAAGTTCTGTTTGCAGTAGAACATGTCTTGAGCACCACCCTGCCTTTTATAGCAGTCTTATCAAGTTTGAAACTCCTAATATTCAAGTTTAATTTACCTGTCTAGTGCAACATAGTTGAAATAAATTTGAGTTGCTGAAGACAGGTTCTACCATAGTTCAATGCTTTTGTACTAAAAGGGGAACAACTATCAGAATAAATTCTGTGTGTACAAGTACAAATGTAAAATGGACAAATATCATAATCGGTTTAATTTGTCATTTTAGGGCACAGTAAAAAAGCGACTGGTGATACTTACGTAAACTACAATCTAGCAGGGAAGAAATTCGACTACAGTTTGGGCCATGTCACGTGTGGACAGATCTTAACTGAATGGATCAAGTCGAAAGTTGTAGTAAAGGAGAGAGACAAAAACGGATGTGAAAAGACGTACCGGAGGCGAAATCTCTCGCCGTATATCCACTTGCCAAAACGCCGACTGTTATGAAAGTACAGTCCAGTAGAATCATGACGAAAGTTAAAATTTATATGACTTGGGAATTATGGGTGGATTACAGTGTCTTCTGCCACCCCCGAGTTTTGTGATAAGATACTACGGGACCTAAACTGTATTTTCTTTTTAAAAACGAGTTAAGGACCCGTTGTTTGTGGTCACGAGTATTGTCTGGTCGTAGGCTGGTCATAAATGACATGTTTTACTGTACTTTGTATGAGACTGTGGTGTAGTATGCTGAATGCCGCATGTGTGCAAAACTGACCACTCTAATGCTGTGTTGAATTTTGCCAAACTAAGAACTAAAACTCCAAATATCTTGATGCCAAAGTGATCGCGTAAACTAAATATCATATGCTGTTTGAATAAAACAATTATAGGTATGTGCGAATGAGTTTGCGATGAAATTTTGTTAATATTTACAGCTAGATCTGAACCACTAGTTTATACTGTACTATAGGTATGTGTAGTTTTCAAAATTATCAGTGCAGTGTCAAATCAATTACAAATGTGATGATTGGAAACGATTGAGACAGATGTAATTAGTACTTTGTGAGGATAATAGAAAATTATGTAAAAAGTAAAAGTCATTATCGGTAATAAGTGGCTTTATTATTTTGGTCTCATTACACACTGTCCTAGTTAGAGAACAAAACATGGAAATTGCTAGAAATTAATTTTCTTGCCCGGTTGCCAAGGCAATAACAAAGTGTGTGGCAAGTAGTGTCATTTGTCTTATTTAATGATATTAATTGAATTTATTATATTTGAAAATTAATGATATGCCATGAAAAAGTGTTGATTATTAGGTCCCCGAGCGTTAGCAAGGGGCCTAATAATCAACACTTTTAAGTGGTATATCATACTTTATGTTGTGCAGTCACACTAGGCAATATCGGTAAATAATCCGAACTTCCTACCGATTTATACCTTTTGAATTAATGAGCAATTTCAAACATTGAATATTTTACCCGTTTTAGATGTTTATAACTAAAATAACTTTGAAATCAGCTTATGATCAGAAAATAGTACAACGAGGTGTCCAGATAGGAGCACTGATCCTCATGCCTCCCACCTACCCCGACTTTTGCCTAGAATTGTCTGAAATGGCCAGAAATGCATTTCCCCAGTCTGGGTTGAGGGGAGGGGAGGGGGGTCCTGGTCAACTGTTTCCTAACTTTTGACACTGAGTCCAAATCTGCTGAAAATGCATTTTCCCCAGTCCAGGGGGTTTAAAAACGTGCGTGCAATGTTGTCAGTTTGTTGAAATAGGTCCTGGTCAACTTTTTGCAATGGTGGCAGAGAACACAAATGTAGATTTCGTCCAATACATAGACCCTCCTGCTGAGGTATGAGGGTCAATGAAACAGCCATTTTATGACGATTTCTTCAACTTATACAGTGATGGTTACCATGGCTACTTATTTCATTGCTTCCACACTGCATTATCAGTATTTTATTCTTCATTGTTGCCAAATCATATCTTACTGAAAATCGGTATTGTACTGTCAATGGGTATTGTTCAGCAGTTGTTCAAAGTATACATAATGTAGAATTTTGCCATACTAGCATATAGTGGGTATGGCTGACTGATAAATGCCAAATAAAACGAGGACGGTAATATCGTAAGTACTGTCTCTCACTTCGTCTGTAGGATCAATGGTTTTTAAAAATAATTATAAGTTATAAACTATTGCAAAGTAATGCGTACTTATGCAATTTTTTTTTGAATGTGTGGAATTGATCCCAGTATTCTTGTACTAATTGTAAGGGGAAGGTAGGATGTCAAAACTGTTTCAAGGGTACCATAGTTGAAGACGATAACGAAAATATTTAAACTGAAGGTACAAGTTTCTGATGGAAAAATAATTAGAGTTTTCAAGGATTTTCAAAATCCCGTGCTATCACATGTAGAATGTGTAGACACGTTTAAAAACGTGCGTGCAATGTTGTCAGTTTGTTGAAATAAAACTCAGTCTAATGGTGTGCACAGTGCAGAAACTTGACCTCCATTTAAATTTTGGCAATGCTCTTTCACGGCACCGGATCTGGCACTCTATTCACGATGCTGATTAATTATGCACTGTGAACTAGTCACACCACAGCCAAAGATTTTTCTTGCAAGAAAATTACCAATATTTATGTAATTCGTAGTAAAGGTATTTATTACTGCCAACACATAAAATCAAAGATCGGTAAATATATTAAAAGGGAGCGTCATCAATTATTATGCCAAAACCTACGGTAACTTAAACTCGCATCATGCTATGTTTCATGTATTTCAGTGTGATTTATTATTACTTGTACTTTGAGTAATGTATCGTTTGAGTTATTGTGTTATTTCTGTCAAAATACTCGTCACTTAACTTTTATGTCGTGTAGTTAAGTAATTCGTGTAGTTAAATACTTGGTTGCATATAATCAGTGTTGTCGCTCCAGTGCGGGCACGCAGGATTCCTGCATTTGAATTAAAGAAATGTCCCCCAGAAATTTAGGTAAGATTTTGGATTATGTGTAGCGTAATCTTGAACAGTGTTGGATCGTACGATGACAAAACAATAATACACTTTTGTTTTCAAGATTACAGGATATGTGGTGATCATTATCAATTGTGGACCAACGGTTTAAACTTTTAACAAAGTGACCCCTGTTGTAGTGAAAATGTATCCCAGAAATTAGGCATGGGGACAAAATGCCCCCCCCCCCCATTTCAAAAGTAGCGGCAACACTGTATAATTATATGCACATATACCGACATAGCCCCAGTGAGATTTTTGACCTTTAAATATACTCGTCATTCAAAAAGACTTAGAAAAGAAAATGGTGCTTCATCAATAAGCAGTATCTTTACACATTAAAAAGTTTTTATTTACTACTTAAGTTTAATTGTATTGAAAGAATTGTACTAATTATGTAAAAAAATCTATGTAAGCGTTCATATTTCAGTTGCATCAGACACACAGATTTTGAATATACATGTACATACAAACTCATTTTGTACGCACACGTTTTGTTGGTCGTCAAAGAATTCCATTCTTGTATCTTAAGTCATGAAAAGCCAGTTGTGGAATTAAGTATACAATTTTTCATTTTATCATCCGTTTACATGGTTTTGTAGTTTTGTATTATCGTATTGTCACCCCAGAGACCAAAAATTAATAAAAATGTTTTAACTGTTACATTCTGACTTTTTTCTTTTTTTGTAAGTGTTCCCATTGTAATAAACAAGATTTTAACTTTGGCCATCGCTCCATCTGGAATTTAAAAAGGGTAATTTGCACGACAGGCACCAGCAAGGTGGAAGTTAGCTGTCACACAAGACAGTGTGCAAATATGCGAATTCACTAAATTAATATTCCACAACTAAATGATGCTCGGCCAAAGAGCTGATGAACATAGTGAACGCAGTTAAACGTCATACACCGATGTCTGGTAATAAATAAAGACCAACGACAAAGTTTCTTTCGCTTGTTTCTTTAATTACCTTTGGTAAAAATGTACAATATCGTATTTATATGCATTTTTATGCAGGATTATTCCGTTCGTGAATGAACAGTTTATCATTCGCGTAACTTGTGGGAACCTGGAATATCTTTCACAATTATTTAAACACAATGAATCAACAATTATAAGTGCTCAATTCATGTATTTGATATTTTCAAAGTAAAACCCAGCTACAAGAATGTTTGTGCTGCTTAGCACTGACTAGTATGCACATAACTTTGGAAGGTAGGATTTCCAAATACATGTAATTTCGTTTTTGTGCAAATATTTGATCACAATTTACTTGTGAAGAAATTTCTAAGTAATAAATACAATTATTTATTTGCAAACTGAGACGACACCCATGCAAGTCCCCATTTCAAATTTGTTAACATAAATTTTAACGCTTTCGTCCACTGTTCTTCAGAGTTAAATTGAATCCTGAAATGAAATTGTATTACAACTGTGTCAATATGTAACCGTTTACAGTGTTAATGATAAAGCAGTGCATGAGTAACAATTCTTGCTAGAGCATGCTCTTTAACAATTTTCTGCACGTCTAAAACATGTGGAAACATCCAATCGGCAATAACTTACTTTATTGAGTACGATGTGCCCGAGCTTGAATCTTCTATTTTACCCTTTTCCATGCGATACGGAAGACAAAATCCAGAGTCCCCTTTCTCAACCTCCTCTTTAAACTGCTGCAAGCAATCCAAGAACGCCACCATTGCTTGGTCAAATCTAAAAAGGTAAAACACAGTACATCGTACACGTTAATGGTGTTAGCTTTGACTCAGTGAAGTCAGATTGGAGTCTTGAAATGCCAAGTCATTCCAGGGAACCAATTAACTTAACATTATCTCCACATGCTCATACACTGTGCTTGTTTGTAATTTTCTCACTTTCGAATAGTCGTGTGGATCCAGTGAAACATTCGGACTAAAATTAAAACCAGCTAATTGTCAAAACAGTCAACTTACTTTGTGTCCCAAAAGAACCTAAAGCCCCCTGTTCCATACAGAGGCAATTCCTTCGATTTATCTGACAGTGATTCCACGAAGGAGTGGTTGCCATAAGGGACCAGCTTGTACCTGAGGTAATAAAATAAAATTATGCAATCAAATATCCGACTTTTGGAATATTGCACCCAGAAATAAATTGTTATTATTATATTAAAATACAATTTACCTTTCAAATGTCAGATTCATTTTCTTGGCTAACGAATGAAGCAATAACACTGTCTGACCCCACGCGGCATTAATCTCGTTCCATTCTACCTGAAATTTTGAATTCAATTTTTAATCTGACACGTTGGCTACTGCATTAAAGAAGTGAAAGGAAACTGATACACCAACGTTTATGTAAATAATTTTAATGTAAATAGACTCACTGGAACACTTGGTAATCTGCCTAATCGGAAGTTATTTATGGTCCCGAAATGTCCACTGTGCCTGAAACAAGAAATTAAATTACATTAAAATGAATTGAAAGGCCTTTCGTTGCCCCCTTTTGAATTGAGATCACGGCATTTTTAGAAAGTCCACAATATGTGTTATACTTTGAAGTTCTCTATCATACCAGACCCCCACTTACCATATGTGAAAAGTAGCATTGAAGACATTTGTTTTCTTGAGTTTATCTAGTTGTGCTTGTGCATAACGCAGTTGATTGTCAACACTCCTCTGTGCATCTTCATACTCAAGTAACTGTCTCTTATATTCGTTGTATTCATGCCAGTACCTGTTTAAACATGAAAATATACATCTTTGTCATTACAACACCACATATCCTAGGCTTAAGTAGTTTCTTCTTTACCGAGTTAATTGGACTCTTTCATAAATTAATATACACATTTTTTTACATTGATTTAAAAGTCGAAATCAGTTAACAAGCAAATGCTTTAAATGTCTGGTGAGCAAAATACCTTTCGTCTTCTCCATCTAATCGCTTAGTTTCCTCCTTTTCAGTCTGGATTTGCTCTTGGAGGTGACCTCTTTCACTTTCAATGCTTTCTAGCTGTTGTTTCAAGGCTTCTTCGTCTGCTCTTAACTGTAAGCAAAATGATTATTAAATACACAATTGCATTATCAAACCCCCAAATACATTTGTAACTACCAAAATAGTACTACTTGCCGGAAATTACATCCTAGAAATTGTAGGTGCAAAGTTACCTGATGTCCCGGACTTAAAAACACTGCACTTTTAGCCAAATTTTTATTGATAGCTTTGTAATTAAGGCTATCTGGCTAGAGAATACTGGCGTTTACAAATACATCCTTACTTGTTTTAACTCCTGGTCCAAAGCTTCTTCGTCCACATCATCTTCAGTTCGGCTCAGTTTCTCAAGGAAGTCACGGTAGTCTTTACACTCATCTTCCGTTATCTTAAGCTGTTGATCTAATTGGTCTAACAGTGTGTCTGTGCACTCCTAAAAAGAAAAGTGCTTTCATTAAATGTCGAATTTGATTTAATTATTGGAACATTTCTTGTATCAATATCACTACTGACTTTTCACCATCAGCTTAGCAGTGCCACTTTAAACTGGCAAAACTAGAACCTAGTGGCTGACAGTTCTGGCATTTGTTGTGGTTTCCTTCAAAGTTTGCATTCACAGTCAGCAAATTAGACTGGCACTAACCCTCTAATAATATGTATTTTTGTTAGTTTAAAATGTTCACTGTACATTAATGTACCTGCACTTAATGTACCTAAATGTACCTAATTTAAATTCTGTATTTCTTAAATTACTGACCTCACATAGTGGGTGGTCCACATCAGATTGTCCCGAGAGTATGTCAAACAGACAACTTGTCACCTGTAATGAAAGTAATAATAAATGTACGTGTAATGAATAGAATAACACAAACTATCATTTTAGGAGATACAAGCTTTATCCTAACCTTCAGTCTGTGGCTAAGGTTCTCCATGTGACCTGGTTCGGTCTCTCCCAGAAGAGTGAATCCATTGCCACTACTCTCACTTGACACCAATCGTGACGGACTAATTTCTTTTACGGATACTTGGCCTGCTGCATGTTCTTCCACCTTCTGTAATACAGGAATGTGATATAATACTTCCATATATACGTTCATATGGGTGGGAATACAATAATGTTCTACGTAAATGATAAGGTAAAATGACACACATGTACACCTTTCATTATTTCAAGTAATGGAAACGCTAATTGCAATGAATCTGCAATTTACCGGCTGAACTGGTGGTATTAAATCCACAGTATCTCCAACTGCTTCCGAGGCATTGATAAGTGGCGCTGCAAAATTGAAGGAAAAAAACATTATAGAACGGTTCACGTAACTGCTATTTTCCGAATTTTCTTAAACTATTGAAATGTCATGGCATGCTAAAGCAGCAGTCACTGGGTCTGGGTAAATAGTGGAAGGTTCGGTGTGGAAAGTTGATGGAAGGTGGAGAAAATTGTTTTATCACAAATATTTCTTTTATTCCTGAACCAACTTTAAATTTTATTGTTACTGCCCGCGTAGCGACAGCAGTAATGTTTTCAGTCGTGTCTCGTCCCACTTACTGACTGTCTAGGTATGGCACCAGCATACACGGCCTTCACCCCCCAGCACACCGCTACCAGCCTAACGGTCAGCCTTG